>QLOS01011771.1:0-12849 GCA_003313725.1 Russula sp. MG48
GAGAATAAATGCACAATAATGTGCACCAAAGACTGGTCTGAACCGATCTGGACCAGTCCTAACTGGTTATGTGAGGGCTCTAGAAAAAACCGGTTGAGACCGGTTACAAGACTGGACCGGACCGCATATAACCGGTTCTATGCGGTCCAGTCCGGTCAGCGTGATTTTTCTTGAAAACTTGGACCAGTCCTGGTCCCGGTTATTCCAAAAAAGGAAAAATAACCGGACCGGACCGGACTTTGAAGCACTAGTTTGGGCCTCAATGGTGTCAGGTTCGTCTGAATCCTCGCTGCTGCTCTCATTAATGGACTCCACAGGAACCTCTTTCTGCCTCTTTCGTGGGCATTTTCGAACCTCATCAGATGATGAGATCTCACTGTCGGCTGGGATCTGCCGCTTTTGGCCCTTGTTCGTGTGACTGCGAGGTGCCTTTACTGGTTGACCCTTTTTTGGTGCTGCTTTTGTGGGTTTGACTTTGGGCATAGCGGTGGGGGGATCATCCGGGGATGTGGTGGTTTGTCTCGCTTATTTATTTGGTTGTGATTTAGTGCCAGCGGCGGGGTACAATTATTTGAACTAGTCTTATTTTACTTGCCCCTGTACTACTGTATCAAAAATTTTCTTGCAATATACTAAAAGTTGGAACCACAAATGCGGTGGTCCCTTTTTTCAACCGGTTGCAACCGGTTATTTTGCGGTTGAAATATATGACATGAGAATGAAGGACCGCAACCGGGACTGGACAAAAAAGGATGCAACCGGGACCAGTGGTCCGGTCCTAGTGCGGTCCGGTCTGGTTGGGTCCCGGTCTTTTTTCGGTCCATAGGACCGGACCTTAAAACACTACATCTACGTTCTTGATTGGTTTGGGCTGTTCCAATCACTTGAGAGGGAAGCGCATCCTTAATGCAGTCTTCCTGTCTAGACAGTTTGAGGTAGCTCTGGAGTCAATAAGGATTCTATCTTCAGCCATTGAGTGTGCGGATCGTAAAATAACTGGGATTGCCATAGATCTCTGTCATGATACAAATACAGTGTCCACTCGAAGTGCTTGTACCCAGGCCGACGGGGTAGAGCATCCTAAAAACCCTTCTGGGCGAATGCTTTCTCCAAGAACTCCTCCTTCTCTTCGGCAGTCATAGTGTTAATTGAGTCGATAACTTTGTCGACTCCTAGCCTAGCTTCCTTCTCCTGCTTCAGTTCTTCTTCCTCAGCAGTTCTGATGTACGCAGGGGGTCCAGAGGACGATTGGGAGCGGTTGGTTCCTCTAGTGGGTGCAGAGGTGGATCCAGTGCGAGAGGGGCAGCCCTTGGACATGTGTCCCTTGCCTTCGCATCGGAAGCACTTGCCTTCCTTCATGAGCTGTTGCTTTTCGTCATCCGTTAGGGTCCTGCCAATGCGATCAACATCCATGGGGACTACTGCATTGTTTCGGTTCTGGTGCTGGGGTGTGAATGGTTTGGGTTTCATCCCAAAGGTGCGATGCCACTCTCCTTCTGGCTTTCCAAAGCGAGAGCATCCTGAGTTCTTGCTCTTCCATGCTGGGTATAGGATCTTGAGGCAGAGCCAGATGTCATGTTCCTGATGTGCAGCTGCCACCCATTCGTCCCAGGATTGGGGGTTCTGTTTCTTTATGATTTCTTTTCCCAGTTCATTGGGAAGTCCAGCCCTTAGGATCTCCAGGGTCCCTTCTTCGTTAAGTCCATAACTGGCTTTTGCTGCCAGTGTGCGGAACTTAGCGAGATAGGAATCGAGATCCCTTCCTTCCATTCTAAGGTTCCTCAGTGCAGCGATCGCGTTCTGCTTCTCTGCTGAGTCCTGGAAGTGCTGGTTGAATTCAGTGACGTAGTGGAGCCAGTAGTGATTGCTGGTAGAGGGAAGTTGGACGTGGTTCGTGTTTGGATCATCTGGGGCACTCTGTGTTTCAATCCAGATGTGCATAAGGTCGACCCAGTCTTCGACTAATTCTCCTCTGATGAAGCTGAGTGCGAGGAGGGTCTTTCTCATGGGATTAGCCATTATTTCTGTTCCTTCATTCAGTCTGGCGTAGATATTGAACTCTCTGACAAAGGTCTTGGCCTTGGTGCGATCCCCTGTAAAGACTGCCGGGGGATTGCCAATTGGTCTGCCTCCTCCTCCTTGTGCTAGTGTTGCGGCAGCTCCGGCTGATTGCCGGCTATAGCCGAAGCTGCAGCTGGCTGCGACACGAGCCTAGCCGAGCCGGATATGGTCAAGCCGGCATTTTAGCCGGCTCAGACTGAGCCAGTTAAGTGCCAGCTCGGCCCAGCTCAGCCGGCTCAGCCGGCCTAAGATGCGTCCCATCCCACTCCTTACCAACCTATCCATTTAAAAATTTGACTTTTTTTGGTCCACAGGTATTGTTGTGGGGGTATGAACAAGCTCAGGATATCCCCACACACCTCAATGTGGCAACGGTGGTAGCACCAGAAGCACCGATGGCGGTGCAGCTTGCACTTCAGCACGGCAATGGCAGCGTCGGCGGCGGTGACAGCTGCAGCAGCAGTGGCGGTGACAGCAGCAGCGGTGGCGACAGCAGCAGCAGCAGCGATGACAGCTGCAGCAGGGGCGGCGACGACAGCTGCAGCAGCGGTGATGACAGCGGCGACGACAGCAGTGACGACAGCGGCGGCGACAGCTGCAGCTGCAGCGGCGACAACAGCGGCGACGACAGCTGCAGCAGTGGCGGTGGCGACAGCTGCAGCAGCGGCGGCGACGACAGCTGCAGCGGCGGCGGCAGCGACAGCTGCAGCAGCAGTGACGACGACAGCGGCAGCGGCGACAGTGATGACGACAGCTGCAGCAGCAGCAACGGCAGCGACAACAGCTGCAGCAGCAGCAATGGCGGTGGCAACAGCTGCAGCTGCAGCAATGGCGGCGACAACAGCAGCAGCAGCAGCACTAGCGGCACCAGCGGAAGCAGCAGCAGCAGCAGCATGGCAGCAGCGGTGGCACCAGCGCGTGCAGCAGCAACAGTGGCAGCACCAGCCCCAGCGGCGGCAGCACCAGAGGGAACAGCAGGCGGCACAGGCGACAGCAGTAGCATAGCGGCAGCAGCAACACCAGCAGTACGTGCGGCACCAGCGGGAGCAGCAGCACCAGCAGGAGTGGTGGCAGCAACGCGGGAGCAGCAGCGGCAGCGGTAGCACAACAGCGCGGCGGCAGTGGTGACAGCAGCAATGGTATTTTTTTTTATTTCTCTTTCATTTCCTACTCAAATAGTACAGTATGATGTAGATGAATTGCAGTACAGTAATAGTAAATAAAGAGACCCGACTCAACTCACTGCTGCTGGCGGCCCGGGCAACGTGCCGGTCCAAGTCAGAATCTGTGCAGTGCTTCGTTCATCTTGTCTACGTACTGACTGTATCTTTCTTTGCGTGTCTACCAAATTCAATAACATTGTCTAGTCTATGCCATTTGTGCATAGTTTGATGATGCGCGTGCACGTGCCCAGCATCATGGACGTAATGTTCTAGCCTGGCTCGAGACTTGGAGTCGTGAGCTGCTGCCTCAGCTGCACGCAATGCACTGTTCCTTTTAGATCTACGGATCCCCCATTTTCTCTCCTTGCTCATGGCTCGATGGTCGTCCAGCAGGAAAAAACCGCCCCCTGAACCGTCATCGATAGCTGCGCCTGAGGCTGTCGATAGGCCAAGGCATAGTAAGTCTTCTAAATCTGGTAAGTCAGGTGCCCGTCCTGTCGCTCCGCCCCAGGCCCATCAAAAGGTGAGTTCCAGAGCCCTCCACGCCTTTAGACTTACCAACAAAACTAGGTCGCCACTGCCCAGCTTGACTCAATCACCAGTGGGGAAGAATTCAGTTTTCAGGGCGTGGAAGAGGATGACGACATACTCGACGCACCTGGGCCTTCTGAGCTGGCTCCCTGGCAGAGCAATTCCCAACCAGGCGGCACTCGTACCGCCTATGACCTCTTGCACTTTTTCATTGAGATGAAATTCCCCACTGCCGAGGAGGACAATGAAAAGGTGCAGAGAGTCTGCAACCTTTGCATGTGAGTACAATTTTTTTGCCAGTGATCAACTGTCTTCTAACAAGCTTATAGCAAAGTCTATGGTGCCGACAAGGAGAACATCCCTAAGGACGCCCCAAATTATTTTTATCTGAAATCTACTGCAACCTCGAATCTGCGAGGCCACCTCATCAAGCTACACCCCCGGGAATACGACCAGGCCATAGTGGATCACAAGTGGGGCTACAAACTAACGACGCATTCAGACGACGCATCCGCTCACAAGAAGTCTCGCAAGGTACACGGCCAGGAGATCCCCCCATTCTCTCCGGGGGAGTTCCTGGAGCATCTTGTTCGCTTCGTCGTTGCAGATGATCAGGTACGTCTGAACGATCTTGTTTTCTTTCACACCCTTACTGACGTTCATCTCTTTAGTCTATTCGTGTCGTCGAATGCCCTGAGTTCTGACAGCTGTGTATGATCCTCTGCGAGTCCCTCACCGATGCTGACATCCCTCGCTGGGATAAGATGAGGGAAGCAATCATCGGTGCGTGGCAGAAGTCATTCACAGAGTTGAAACTTGATCTTTCTGTGAGTTTCAGCGTTTTTTCTTCCCACTATCAACCAACCAACTAACTTTGATCAATAGCGCTCCTCTGGGCGAATCAGCCTCACAGCAGATGTTTGGTCAAACGCAAATTTGGTGGCATACTTGGCACTGACCTGCCACTGGATCTCCCTCGACAAGTCAAATGGACACCTTACGCTCAAAGCCGTGCTCATTGGCTTTCATCGCCTCAAGAAGAAACACTCGGGCGTCAACATAGCAAAAGCGATCCTATACTTACTTGATTGGGCCGATATCACACTCAAGGTACGCCTTGCGATATCTATCCGCTCGCATCCTAAACTTTTCTTTAGATCGGCCACTTCACACTCGACAACACTGAGAACAACGCAGTAGCAATGCAAGAGCTGCAATCTTTGCTCGCAAAATGCGAGGGGGCCACCGCGATCAACTTCGATCATTTGAATAACCACGTCCGATGCTACGCACACATCATTAATATCTGCTGCTCTCACATTATCTCATCTACGACTTCCAAATCCAATTTCCCCGATCTTGAAATTCCCATCGATTCAAACTACACGACTCACGATGACTCTGGTGATGAATCGGACGATAGCGACGTTGATCTCAATCATGACTTTGACCAGCTGGAACTAGGCGACCTTTACGACAACCCCAAACCCAGAGCATGGTCTGAGGGCATCAAACGCGATCCCCTCAGGCGTGCTCGGAGAATTATTCGCCTCTTACAATCTTTGGATCAACGAAGGGAAGGCTTCCGTAAGTTCGTCCAAGATGGAAACCAATGTCATTGGTTCACCGCGAAGGAGAACGATGGCAAATGTGTCATGGTCCAAGTCCCAGAGCTACAACCTCTGAGAGACGTGAAAACGAGGTGGGATTCGGTATACTTGATGCTGCAATGTCTAAGACAACTCCGACCGGTCAGTCATTTGCCGACTGGACAGTGGAGAGTGACTAAATAGTTTACACAGGCCATCGATCCGTACTTTGAGATGGAATTAGCCGACTTCTCGCATTTTAAGCTTTTGGAATCAGATTGGGAAATTTTGGAGGGGCTGGAAGCGGTCTTAATGGTGAGTTAGCCCTACTTGACCTAGGACAGGCACTCAACACAACTACAGATTCCTCACGCCTTTCAGCAAAGCATGTCGTCCGAGTCAACACCGGTCCTATCGCGTGCTATCATATATTTTGAGATGTTCATGATGGAGTTGGAAAACCTCGGGAAGCAACACGAGGTCCTCAAGCCCTGGACGGAAATCGGCCTACGCTGGGCAGTCAAGTACTATGTTCGGATGGACGATACCGACGTATATGTCATCTCCATGTGTAAGTTCTCAATTTGGTATGTTACTGCTCTGCACTAATTTAAACCTACAGTTCTCAATCCTACTATACGCCTCTCGTGGATCCAGGGGCAGTGGGAAACTGAGTATATTGAAAGATTGGAGCGTACCATTTTGGATCTCATAAGCACAACCTATTATTCTATCTCAGAATTCTCAGTTATCTCTTGTGCAGATGCGCCGGTACCGTGGCCAGAAACAATCGATGCCTACAACCGCGGCACACAATCTCCCTGTCCAACCCGCTCCAGTCACTAGAGGTAGACCGCCTCCAACGTGGTTAAGTCGAACGTTCCGTGTACGAGAAGAAAGCCCCACTACAAGCGTATACCGTAGAAGCCGAGTTCAGGAAGTACGTCTCGAGCAAGACGTCTTCTGAGGAGACTGACATCCTGCGGTTCTGGGAGGTGAGAACCTTTCCTTTGATTAGTGCTACAACTCACTCCCTAAATAGGCCAACAAGACCAAGTTCCCAACACTCTTCGCGATCGCCATGGATTATCTCCCAATCCAGGCAACGTCCGTACCCTGTGAGTGTGTGTTCTCGTCAGCAAAGGAGACAGACACCGTGAAGTGAAACCAGATCAGCCCAGTCCTCATGGAGGCCCTTCAATTACTCAAGTTTTCGCTCAAGAAAGAACGCCTCAACTTTATGGCGGGGTGGCCAACATCAGAAATGGCCATGAGTGGGATGTCGGAGCCCACTCACGACCTCGGCTCTCTTTTCGTGGGCAATCCTGATGCTGCGTTGGATATGATGTTGAACGACTTTAGTACTTATGATCACGAGGATTGATTACAATCAGCGGCACCTCTCACGGGCAGAGGCACGCACACTCCCTTCTGAATAGCACGTGCTATTACCCGGACAGATTCCCTTCTACCATGTATTCCTGTAGTTGTGATGATATCAATGATTTCAATATTGCCGTTGGAGTTATATGACATCAGAGTTCTGAAGCCGTTGATCGTTGATCACTGTTGATGTGGCCTTCAGTTATTATACAGTACTTCCCCCTTCGCGCTCTGGTTGCGCCCAATACTGATTACAGCAATGGGCATGCGAAATCAACGACAAACCTCTGAGAAACGATTTCTTCCCTCACAACAACTGGATTTCGTATGTGTCGGTGGCCAGTACAGAGTGGGAAAACTGCTTGGTTCTGGTGGATCTGGTGAGCCCAACTCTGACCTAAGTTCGACATATTTTTCTGAGCTCTCTAGGGAGCGTCTATCTAGGGAAAGATATCAGGACGGGAACTGAAGTTGCTCTGAAGATAGGGTGCGCAGACGACTCACCTTCAAGGCTCAGTCATGAATACCATGTGTATCAGAAAACTGCTGGCAGCATAGGTATCTCTCCAGTTTGCTGGTATGGCAAAGAAGGCCCCTATGAAGTTATTGTTCTGGAGAATCTTGGAACCTCGCTTGGTGATTTGATCAGCGCGCAACAGTTCGACCACAGGAAGACATTCTTTTTCGCCTCCCAAATGGTGCGTTCATTTTTACATACAGGGATCTTACTGAGTTCTTTCTTTCCACAGCTCTCAGCAGTCGAGTCGCTACATACTCGACACTACATACATTGTGACATCAAGCCAGGAAACTTCATGATTCGAGTTGATAACCTGACCATCATCCTCATTGACTTCGGCTTGGCCCAGCTATTCTACAATCCCGCAACTTATTTACACATACCATACTCCAAGAATCACTCGATCGTCGGTACCCTTCCGTTCAGGTCCATCAATGGCCAGCAAGGACATGCCCAATCACGTCGCGACAACCTGGAATTGCTTGCCTATACCATCATTTATTCAGCACGCGGTGACTTACCATGGACCAACCTTTCCGCCCGTAGTGACCAGGAGGCAGTCCTCCGGAAGAAATTATCGATCACGGTAGAAGAGCTGTGCGGAGGCTTACCCGCTCCCTTCTGTGAATTCATCAGTCATGTCCGCTCCCTTGGCTTTGACGAGAAACTGGACTACCAATACCTTCGTTCCATCCTCTCACAGTGCTCACAAATCGAGACTGACCAGTCTGGCAAAGCACTAATATCTTCTGTTCGCTCCCCTCTCAGTTTAGACAGTACGCCCATTTTTGGTGATCAGGTGTGAGTAGACCCCACGCTGTATGAACAATACACAATCGGTGCTAACTATGGTTGAATAGCCTTGGCTCTTCAACTCGCCTAATCACTCAGTCATCTCAGTACTCGTTTCGCCGCACCCCTCGTGCAAGAACGCTCAGGGGATAGCGCTCGACCTGATTCATGGCGATACCTCGAGTCTTTCAGGGTGTAGGTCAAGTGCAGGGTTTCATGTAGCACAGTCCAGATCTGTTCTGTTGTAGTTTGGTGTACCACAAATGAATTTTGCTGTAGTGTCAGACTGAGCCAGCTTCGAGCTGGGGCCGTGCTCTAGCCGCAGAAAGGCAGAATGCTGGCATTTTGACCGGCTTGGCTCAACACGGCTCCACTCGCTCGCTCAGTGTCGGCCATCAGCAAAATATGGCCGCCATCAAACCCTCCAAGGCCAATCTTGCCCAGCTTACAGAAGCATGTTCCCGTTTAATTCGGCTTTCTTCTACAGTAAAAAAAGACTTGAAAGACTTCTCTCTTCGTAGGCGACCATCCACCACTGGCAGTCACCACCAGTCATTCCTATTCATACCAACATCGACACGTTGCATCGCACACCGGAAACATCAGCTTTTCTTCTCCTCGAATTCATTCCTGGTCAAGATTTTCTACAAGCCCAGGGCCATCACGATGTTGATCCCACCACCAATCCGGTGCTGACCCATACACCACCCACACCGGGCCTCCTGTCGTCTCTTTGCCTGTCCCAATTACTTTCTCACACATCTCCGCCTTATCGCCTCTATGTGTTTGCCCAGATGTGCGAGGCTGTAGCCACTTGTCACGACGCCTCAGTCTTTCATCGTGATATCAAGCCAAAGGATTTATTGTCACCGATGGTTACACCTTCAATCATGATGGTATTCGTGAGCACAAAGTCGTTGTCAAGCTTTCTGACTTTGGCTTGTCCACTCGCGATGCTATCTGATCTGACATGGACTGCGGGAGCGCCTGGTATACAAGTTTTGGTGCACTCCCCTTTTTTTGGTTTCCCATCCTTGTCTTGACCTTTTCCATCGCAGTGCAGAAACACCGTGGCTCCGGTGCATAAGCCCCATGTTTTGTCCCTGGGCATTGTTCTGATCAACATGTATGTACCATACATCATAACCATTGGAACCCTTGGGTTGACACTGTCCAGGATGGTTGCCCTTCTTTCGATCAATAACATGTGGTACGGGGCGGAGGGAAGGGCAAGCAGCCCGTGATGATTGCCATCAGCCCCATCAGCCCCAGCAGTGGTACAAGTGGGAGCGGCGGCGGCGGTGGCGGCAATGTGGGGGCAGCAACGGCGGCAGCGGCGGCGGGGGCAGCAGCAGTAGCACCAGCATGGCAGCGGCGGGGGCAGCGGCGGCTGCAACAATGGCAACGGTGGCAGCAGCGGCTCACACCCCAACGCGGCAATGCCAGCAGCGATAGCTGTAGTAGCAGCACCGGAGGCAGCACCAGCAGCAGCAGTACCAGCACGGGCGGCACCAGTGGGAGCAGTAGCAACACGCAGCAGTGGCAGCAGCAACACCGGCAGCACCAGCGGGAGCACAGCAGCAGCAGCACACGTGGCACCAGTGGCAGCACCACTACGGTGGCGGGACCAGCGGTGGAACCAGTGGGTGTAACAGTGGCGGCACCATCGGGCACAGCAGTGGCAGGACCAGTGGCGATACCAACGGGAGCAGCGGCGGTGGCGATGCAGGAGCAGCAATGGCAGTGGTAGCACAATAGCGGGGGCGGCGGCAACAGAAGCAATAATAATATCAGAATTTTCTCTTTCATTCCTACTCAAATGAACAGTACAGGTACTACATTATTATGTACAGTATAGTGTGGTGTAGATGAATAGCAAACTTTGGTTTCACCCTTGGGGTGGTGTTGCTGCTGTGGTGCTGCCAGTGTGTAGTGTCAGAGCCGGCTTTGAGCTGACTGGCTTGGCTTAGCACGGCTCGGCTTGCTCAGTGAACCGGCTCAGCTCGGCTTGGCTAGCTGACAGGGTCGGCTAATGGCAGCTTGGCTATGGCTCGGCTCGGCTCGTGCAGCCGCCGCAACACTACCTTGTGCAGGAGCGGGGGCAGCTGGTGTGGCTTGTTGGGCCGCTTGTTGTTGCTGTTGTTGTTGCTGGGGGCCAATATTTGCCATGATGGATGGGAGGGGATGTAAGGCAGCAGGGGGTTGTTCAATAGGGTGAGAGGGGATGAGGAGTGTGATGGGGGACTGTTCTTCTGGTGGGATAGGTTCTCCTACAATGCCTAGGAGCGTAGGGGGTTCACTGGGAGGGGATTGGAATGATCCTGAAGTGTCTGTGTCGAGTTCTTGTCGTGGATCTCCTGGTTGGAGGTGTCCTAGGCCTACAGCCTGTTCCTGTTCTCTTGTGAGGGCAAGTGGTTCTGATGTGTATGTGTTTCCGTCGATGAAGAATAGGGGGAACCACCTATTCTCTTCTGTTACGACTTCAGGTCTAACACCCAGTTCACCCTAACCCCAGCATGCGTACAAGATCAAAAGCCAACCAAGGACAAGTCGCGAAGCCGTAGCATGTATCCGGCTCGACATCAGCAAAAGGCATCAGACCCGGCCCGACCGGCCCGACGCCAACCGACTTATGACATAGAGCATTCCGTCATAGGGTTCCAGACCAATCCAGGAGATCCCCGACCACAATATGATCCGTACCCAAGAATAGACCAAGACCTATCTATAGGACAGGAGTCAACAGGAGTCATACCCGCAGCAGCACCGCATCACGCGCAGTGATGCCAAGGCAAGCACAGCGTCACATCAAGCACAGCACCAACATCGGTTGTGACACACAGGTAACGCTGTGACGCACAGGGAGTATAGCCCTTATGATCTGGACACTATTAATAGCACCATGACTCATTACGATACAGCATTGTGACTGATACGATACAGCCTCGGTGACTCGCTAGCTGCGCATGGTCAGTGCGCAGCTATAGATAGATTGATTCTCAGCTTCGGACCCAGCTTAGCTAGAGTATATAAGATGTACAGTCTTCGGTGGGAAGTCCCCATCCTAGACTTCGTTGAACATCCCTCAGAAAGCACTCCTGAGGAATACAGCCAAAGTTCTAGTTGACATCCTGCTCGATCCCTCGCTCGTCCTCTTGCCCTTTGAGGAAGCACTCTAGCACATCGACCTCGTCAACTAGCATCGCCTCTAGCGATCCAAGTGGCAGTCTTGCACTCTGCCATGTAGCCTCTAAGTCGAACGTCATTCGACTTAGCTCACCGTTTAGCGCACTACCACAGGTAGCACTCAAGGCGCTATAGGAACTCCATTCAAGATCGACTACCACGCTGAGTAGCACACTCAGCTCACCTTAGGTCGCACGCCGCCACTGCTTACCATCAGCGTTTGTCGTCAGCAGAAAGAAACAAGACTATGATCCAGGGATTTGTAACATCTTCCTGGTCGAATTCTACTGCTCCTCTTCTTCCGTTGAAGTATCTGACCCAATAGCCTGCTCCAAGGCGGTCCTCTCTCCAATATGCTGATCCTCTGACGTGAGGGAGAAGGTTGTCTTCTTCTCTTCTGTCGTAAATGAAATAATCGTCAGGCCAATCAGGAGGGGGATCCTGGAGGTCTCAACGAGTAAATCCTTCTTCTAGGTCCGGGTCTTCTTCCTCTTGAGCTGAGTAGGAAGCCACTGTGGTTGGAGGAGACTCAACTTAATGTTAGGCTCAAGTGTGGCCTACTGCATGACGTGTGCATCTGGTGGTGTCTTGGCTTGGTCTAGCCCAAGCCTAGGCTTCTGAGAGACTCTGGAGGGCCTGGAACACGCAGGCGAAGTGTGGTTCACAAGTGCACGAGTGCAGGCAATGCACAAGTGCGAGAGGACAGTCTTTCTGGTCTGGGCAGTTACTTGGTTGAGTTAACCAGTACCTGCTGAGTCCAGAGAGAGGAGGGACAACTTGTCAAGACGTCGGAGTGGTTAGAACAAGAGTCCTATCACTCCCACACCTAGAGAAGCAGTGAAGGCTCGAGGTCGCACTAGGGAAGTCCCTTGGGAGGAACTCGAGCTTCAGAACAGGTAGAACTAGCTTGATTGCTCAAGAAGTCGAGTCTGAGGTACATAGAGGCAAGGCGACGCACTATAAGTACTTAGCAGGGTCAAGGGTAGGTAAGAGTGCGTCATAGTAAGTAATGAGGTCACTGGTATGGGCACAGGGTAGGGTAGAAGGGACGCGTCATGGTACAGGGTACAGGGCACCACAGCAAGTGGTCAGTAAGCATAGAGCGGCCCAGAGGTGGCAGGGCAGAGGGTAAGGGTACAGGGCAATGAAAAAGTATAGGTAAACGGTCCAAATCGTAACACATCTCCTGTGATTCTGTGAACGCGTTGAGGAATTTCGGGCCAGGCTGGCCCGCAGCCAAAATCAAAGGTAACTTGTACTATGTCATCTCCCATATGATGAAGGCTCCGGTTTTTAGAAGTCACTAAGGCCTGCTTCAGGCCCCGTCCTCTAAGGGACCCAGGATAAAAAACCTGGAACCCACTTTTCCCACCTTTCTGAGCGCGAGTCGCTGCGAGGGCTCGGTTTAAACCAGCCCGGTTCGTTGTTTACAATCCTCCCTCTTACCCTCTTTCCCTTCTGCACCACACGCTAGACCACCCTAGCCAACAGTAGCCCAACCCGTCTTTAGTTCAAAACTGGCCCGACCCGGGACCGCGTCTTTACCAATGTGTATGTTGCAGAATATAAATGCTGATTAAAAAAAAAAAAAAAAATCTCCCATATGATGAGCCACTGGATGGGC
>QLOS01011772.1:0-18454 GCA_003313725.1 Russula sp. MG48
ACGGGTGGACTTATACAGTTATACTGGGACCCCCGGAGGCCGCTAAGGAGAAACACGATACAAGTAGTATAGACAGCGTATATGTCCACGAACAAAAATTCTATTAACTTCATCGTCGTATTAAGTGCCGAGATCTGGCCAAATTAGAAGCGAAGCTATGACTACTTAGACTATGAAGGCAGTGTCTTCATAGGGACAGCTTGGTAGTTCTCAAGTATTCTAGAGCCTCCACAGCAGCCTCTCTCTTGGCGTTGCCGGTAGAAAAGCTCCGTCCGTAGCCGATCTTCACGCCTTGGACTACGCAGTTCAGTACGCAGTTCTTAACATGACCAAGGGACTCACATTTAGCAGTAGCAGAGTGGACCGCTTGATGGTCGGGTCCCGATCGGGTCATGCTCCAGGAGAACAGATGGGTGAGATTTCCCATAGGGTGGCCTTGAAGGTAGTTGTTGAGGTCGCGTACAGGATCTGAACCGGGATCGCCCACTCAGCCGTCTGAGATACAAGCCATATGAGAGCGTTACCTACCCATGAGATTCCAAAGGTGCCAAGTATACGAGTAGTTATTTGGATCAGGAGGGTGCAGTTCAGGTATTGAGGTGACTATCTGAGTGAGTAGTGTTAGCAGACGACTATATATCGTTAAATAGCAAGGCGGGTGAGGGGGTCTCCACAGCCGACAGCCCATGTGGATTCCAAGTACAACAGTCGCGGCGTCTGTGCCCCTGAGGCCAACAGTCCTACACTCTCCGAGGGAATACATCTCTCAAATGCCGGAAAACCTCCGACAGTTCCTTGGTCACTCTGGCGGTGTCACCATGTGGCATATATGGTTTCCGCCGGCGAAAAGGGAAGGTGCCAAGTACGTGCCCTAAACCCAATGTTCAAGGTGCCAACTCCAGAACCTAAAATGTCGCTTGATTCACAGGGACGATCGGAGCGCTCTGGGTGTTGCAGTCCGGATCCATAGTCGTCGGATGCAGAGGTGCGGTACAAGGAATTCGCCAGGAAAAGGAGGATGGAGGATACTTGTGTAGAACCACTCCATAAGCGTGACAGGGGTGTTTGATCTGATTGTAAAAGGTTCGCTGACAAGAACGCTATGCCGTTGCCATGTGCCCTAATAAGTAATCTGGTCTCGTCGCGTCTCCCGAGGTCCCCATTCTGTGTGACCAGAAGGGAAAATGACTGACGGGGCACAAGCAGGCGGAAATGCTATGCCCTGACAATACGTGGATCCGTGTAAGGATGACATGAGGTTAGGGTAAGTTACCAAATAAAGGAAACCTATGAGTCGTTCCGAGAGAGATCGTCTCCAGAGCAGGGTACTTCGAGCATGATTATAATGCAGACAGAGCACATTGTCATTAATTAGCGTTGGAGACAGGGCGGCGGCGGCCTAAAAGAATAGCAGAGCTCTTCTGTACCTGTGAACTCGAGGTCGCCAGGTATTGATGTTGTCACACGGCCTTTACTTGGATACATGCTGTGTTAGTACACCCGAGAGACCCATAACGGGCCAAGGACCAGTATGGTGCCCAAACAGGGAAAGTCATCTTCGCCCAAAGATTTCACAACGTATGCTCAGTGCCGTTCTGTATAGCAGGAGCAAAAACGTGTTCGAAGTACAGGAAATACACAAAAAACACGCGGTGACCGCCTGGTTTCACAGCATTAGGGCCACCACTGCAAGTAGGGGATCAAGGCTCACCGAAACAGGTTAGCAAGCCTTCTCAGCTATATCCCATCCATCATGAAAGTTGTTCATGCTTCATAACCCGGCGGTGCATCTACGGGTGTTCCTCCTCCCCGTGATGGACCCTGCGGCGATGCATATGCGGCTGACCAGGCGGTCAGAACACGGCGACAAGCGAATGGAGTCAGCGTACGGAGAGTTTCCTCCTCCTCTCTCAACTGCCTTCTCATGTATACGGCGCGCTCGCGAGTTTTTTCCAACAAGCTAACCAACTGAAAGATGCCCTGATTCTTTAGGCGGATCTCTGATCTAGTCCCGGGAGTGAGTCCGCCATCGGGAGAGGGCCTAATATCGATGGACAGGTAGTTGGAACCCAGGTACGGCTGTTCAAACCTTGCCGATAGTATAGATGGGAGGGGTAGGGTTAGAGTGTTGAATGCTGTGCTACCGCCGCCGTCACTCTCGGAGACGAATATCAACTAGGAATCCAAGATCCGTATGAGTTGCCAAATAAGGACTGATTTCATAGGAAGAACGCACGCGTTGGTCTGTCAGAAAGAGTTTTCCTGCCCCCTGCAGTTTACGCTCACCGCCAGACCCCCCGGAAGCCGCAGAAGCGGTTGGAGGTGTGTCGGGAATGGTAAGGGAAACCTCTGCACCCGAGTCCACTGTCATAATTGTGGACTCTCTAGGTAAATGCACTGGAGTACGGTCAGAGTTGAGCATTGTCCAGTTGAGAGCCATCGCTGGAGTGAAACGGAGGTGGAGTGGATTGCGGTTACGGCCTACCGTGTGCGATAACAAGAGACAAGCTTATCAATCCTAATGCAAAGGTGCTATCTATAAAACGGGTACCCACCTTAATAAGGCTACCTGGCGCAATGGTAGCGCGTTTGGCTTCGATTGCCGACGGCACCAAAAGGTTGCAGGTTCGAGTCCTGCGGTGGTCATTTTTGACTCTGGCTCTTAGCCTCTATCGTGCCAGTGAAAGCCAACTCAACACCAATGTAACCAGTATGTACTATACAGTACAAGGACTACTTACTGTATACCGTAGGTCCCATGTCGTTTTACAGTAATTATATCGCTCGCGGCCTCGCGTTCTGCACGTGATGACATGTCGCGCGTCGCGTCCAATGCCGCGGGGCTTGACCGCCACTGCCACACTACCCGCAACAGTCAGCTCCCCGTCTCTCCTATCTTGGGTGGTATATCTCGGCCCACGAACACCATGGAACCATACAGAGAGATATCTCAACACTCGTCTAACCCTCTCGAACTGCCCTCCTCAGACGTTCGTAACAAGGCGGCAGTGCATAGATATCGCAAAGCTCGGGCAATGGCCGGAAATCAACGTGATTCGGACGAACCAGAAGACGATCTGGAGGTGTCTGACCTCAAAAATTATCAAAAACACGTCGCGGGGCTTCTCCAGGACCGGCCAACCCCACAAGCCCAGTATACTACGCGAAGGAACATGGGCCCGGAATCACTCATTGACCTAGATGAGGACATGGACGGCGAAAACAGCAACGAATCGGAGATGGACAGTGACATGGAGGCATGCGTGAATGCAGACGCAGACGGAGAGGTCGACGAAGAGATGTCACTCTACCTCAAACCACGTGAGGAACAGGAGGAGATCGAGCTCGAAATCGCAGACCTTGAGGAGGCGGTCCCCTCTATCACTCAGGACTACAAACTCATTGACCGCCTTGGTACGGGTACGTTCTCGTCGGTATACAAAGCTATCGACCTCGGTTATCATGATAAGTGGGACAACAAGGTGTGGCATGGGCTACATCCCTGCACGTCGACCGCCCATTACCAGTCAGTGGTGCGACCTCCTGGCACAAAGGTCTTCGTCGCGATCAAGCGCATATATGTGACTAGCAATCCGGAGCGGATACGGAACGAAATCTCTATTCTGGAAACGTGTCGCAGTGCGCGGCACGTGTCACAACTTATAACTGCGTTTCGACACGAGGATCAGGTCGTCGCCGTCATGCCTTACCATCCGCACGAGGATTTTCGCGTGCGTACACGGAATCTGTAGCCTGCTTTGCTTTGGCGAATTGAATCTACCTCTACAGTCATTTTACCGCACACTTCCGATGGATGGGATCAGAGCGTACTTCAAATGCATGTTTCGTGCATTGCGGGACATTCATGCGCGTGGCATAATCCACCGCGACGTCAAGCCTGCTAATTTTCTCTTCGACCCCCACAAAGGAGTAGGAACACTGGTTGACCTCGGCCTGGCCTGCGTGAGCATCCTTTCTCTGAGGGCCCAGGACTGGAAATCATCGCTTATTTGATTAGCGCATGGGCACGGAGTCGCACACACACCACGGAAAATGCCTGCACACCGCGCCGACTAGGGAGCATCCACACGGGCGGTTACGGCGGGCAGGTGAATACAACGGGGAGTTTGTCAGGAAGAAGCAGAAAGATGCTCGAATGCGGAGTGGATGGACGTCAGATAGGGTAGGCTATTTAGAAAAGGACACAAGGTAGATGCACCACGCCTTGCGTGCATCTAAGTTTTACTGACTTCACAGACCGCATTCGAAGGCTAACCGAGCAGGCACGCGAGGATTCCGCGCGCCCGAGGTACTGTTGAAGTGTAATGAGCAAACCGGGGGTCTGTCATAAAACGTCCCAGAACTGATACATATCTATATTGACAACACCTATTTTATCAGCCATCGATATGTGGTCGGCAGGCATGATTCTCCTCTTCTTCTTGACCGGCAAGTTCCCCCTCTTCCAATCCAACGACGACATCGAAGCGCTCCTGGAGATAGCCTGCCTCATCGGGCGCCGAAGGATGGAGAAAGCGGCAACGCTTCACTGTCAGAGTTTACTTGACAGCCCCGCGTAGCATCTAACTGACCGGTTTCAACAGCGCGGACGTTCACCACAAACATCCCATCCATCACACCAGAAGGGAAACCATGGCGCGAATTCGTTGAAACGCTGAATCCGAAACTACGGGAGCGGCCGAAGAGTGACTCTCGCTTGTACTCCTACAGCATGAGCGAAGCATCCTCTGGAGGGCCTTCACACCCCCCTCCCCCATCTTCGTCCTCGTCACCGGGCGCAGGCGCGACCTCACGCGAGACCCACTCGCCATCGCCATTGGCGGACGCTCAAGACCGTGAAGCGGATATGGAGCAGGCGCTCGATCTGCTCGAGCGTCTGCTACATCCCGAGTCGATAAAGCGCATCACACCGAGGCAGGCACTATACCATCCTTTCCTGCACGAAAGCGAGGGTGACGATGCACTTTTTCCGCACCCGTTTGGGGAGGGCATTTGCGGGGAATGGCATTTTATAGATACAGTCACGGAAGAGCTTCGAGTGCGCATTTGGACGGAAGGGGGAAAGACAAGCGTGGTTCCCGTAATGGCAGGCGAGGGCGTGGCCATCGGAAACGAACCGTGTGAGTTTCATCAAGGAGAAGACTTTTTAGGTCGCTGGACGAGTGGTACTGTTGTAAACTAATTTGATATTTGATACATTTTACAAGTACCTGTACGGCCTTTTAGCTGACTGGATTTAACGTTCAGTTACCGTTGAGGTGTGATAAGATGTTACGAATGAGCGACCCTGGGTTAATAACCCAACCCTGCTTCCGAAGATGCCCCCGATGACCTGTTCAAAGTGAGCAAAGCAAAGCAGTAAATGACGACAACGGATACCGCGCTTTCTCACTCTCTTCTCTCATTTTTGACTTTTCTGTCTTCAAATCCCGCCATTCAGCAGTTAGTGCCTCTTGTTGTTGTACTAGCAGTCCCACTTCTCGTCCTCTTTGGTCGGAACTACTTCCGTTCCGTTCCCTCTTTCGTCTTTCACATGCTCGCCGTCGCCAGCTCCACATTACCTTGGAACTGGTCGTCAATATACGAACACGGAATCGTTTGGTCCAAGTCCCCAAAGAAACACCCAATCCGTACCCGCGCGCAACAGCTGGCAGCCAAAACCAATGGTGCGTACTGCACACACCCCTCAAAACCCTCTAAAATGTCTATACCCTCCAGAAGTCGAGAAGGAGACCGTATTCTATCCCGGGCTCGTTAATATTTCTGGAACATATTGCTTTATGAACTCGACCATGCAGGTTCGCTCCCCTCGCTGCCCCCCATCCCTGCCCGTTCTACTGAACATTTAACCCACCGTATTGCGTGCCTCGTAGGCCCTCGCATCCCTATCTTACCTACAACCACACATAGACGCAATCCACGCCAAAGCGGAGGCGGTCGACATCCCCACTCCCGTCGTGGATGCCTTGCGCGACCTCCTGCAAGGTGCGATATTCCACATCACGCCGCTCGCCACTTTCCTATCTTGCATGACCCCCACCAGGCCTGAACACCCCTACTTCCCATTACCGCTCCATTCGCCCTGTCGACATGATAGCGGCGCTCTCGCAGCCCGAGCCAGGCAAGCGCATCCCACTCTTCTCGTCACGTGAGCACCAGGACGCGCAAGAGCTCTTCCAGCTCGTCTCGGAATATATCAAGAAAGAGGCGACTGCTGTTAGTCGCGAGGGCACCCGCGATCTCGGCTTCGGCGGACTCTCATCTCTTCCGTCTTCATCGACAGCCGCGGCGAGTGCCGATGTATCCAAGGGCGTATTCGATGGCCTCACTGCAAATCGCCGTAGTTGCTGTGAGTGCGGCTACACGGAGGCGGTCATGCACTTTCCTTTTGACAACTGGCAGCTCACCGTCCCCCGTGTCGTGCGTTCCTTTCCTCTGCTTCCCACGTCGCCCGGGCTGAGCACCAGCGTCCTAGGCGGGCTGTAGACTCGAGGATTGCCTCATGGACTACACACGCCTGGAAATCTTGTCAGATTGCATCTGCCGCAAATGCTCGATGCGCGCGACTCTGCGCCGACTGGAACAAGATGCAGAACGGCTTACTACTGCTCAGGCAGGCAAGTCGTCTGTGTCACAGTCGAAGAAGAAACGCGTGCGTGAGGTCAAACGACTAGCGCTTCGCCTCAAAACCGCGCTCGAGGAGGGACGTATTGAGGATGACATCAAGGGCGTCAAGATAGAGAAGGTTTTCTCTCGAGCCTCAACGAAGCAAGCCATGATCGCACGGGTACGTGACTTGCTCTTATTCTCCCCTAGCACCCCTCCCTAATCCCGCATACGCACCACGCGTAGCCTCCACCCGCATTGGTACTACATCTCAGCCGTTCTGTGCACTTCGGTACATATGCATCCAAAAACACAGCACGCGTGCAATTCTCGGAGATACTTGATTTGACACAGTTCACGACCTCGGGCATGCTCTCCACCTCGCCCTCTATCCCCATCTCCTCGCCAATGCACATGCCCTCACCCGCTGCTGCAGCACCTGCTCCATCCCTCGCGGCCCTAATGAACAAAACACACGCACCTACGTCATCAGCGTCGCGCGTGCTGTACCGCCTCGCGGCGGTGGTATGCCACTATGGCCAGCACTCATTCGGACACTATGTCTGCTTCCGACGCAAGCCACACGGACAGGGGCGCGTGGTGCCGCCGCGACTGGACGAGCCTGCTGCAGCGCCGGGGAAGGGCTGGTTGCGCGCGAGCGACGAATCGGTACGTGAAGTCGGGATCGAGGCGGTACTGCACGAGGGCGCGGGCGTGTTTATGCTGTATTACGAGCGGGTGAAGAGCGAGGACACGCCTGCAGTCCGGCCCCCGCATTCCGCCCTGGACGTCAAGGCGGACGATGTGGAAGAGGTCGTCGCCGAGAACTTGAAGGAAAAAGGACCGGTGTTTTGCTTGCAGGACGCGGTGAAATGTGAGCCTGTGGAGGAGGCGGAGGAAGAGGTGCCGGTGGTTAGGGCGCGGGTTGTGCGGAGCGTGTCGCTCGGGCGGGACGAGGAAGTCGGAGGAACGTCGGTGTTGAAACAGGAGGCGGCGACGGCGGCCGCGGCGGATTCCGAGACGCCGCCACAGTCATTGTCGTTGTCGCTTGGACACGCTGAACCGGACCCCGAGGTTACGCCTGCGGTTGAGTCGCCAACGACATTGGCGGAGCCTGCTGAGGCGCCGTCGCCTATACCCGACGCACCCACATTAGACGAACCGCAGATATCACTTCCCCGAACAATGGACCTTCGAGCATAGAGCCGCTTCCTCGCCGCGCTACCTCATTCGCCTGGGCACTTGCTTTGTTCGTTTCTCGTAGTTACATCTTGTGACATGTTATTTGTGCGGATATGCATGCTATGTATGCATTCATGCGAACTCATCCAGCTTCGCCGCTTCTTGCGAGGCAAGACAATGACGGACGGACGGACGGACACGGGACAAAAGCATCGAAGGGTGAAAAATTGCATTCCAATGGGGGAGAGAGCATCGCATCGCATTTCGTACGCGGAGGTGAGCAGGCCATAATAATGATACACACAGTCCTCGTCCTCTGCGGTAAGAAGCATAAAAAAAAAACAAAAAAAGGCACTATTAGATGAAGCAAGCAGGGAATTTCCTGTGTGAAGATGGGTGTCTCCCCTCTTTGGTTGGGAGACCGTCACAACGCGTCATCGTGTCATTTCGGGTATCCTCATGGATCACCAGTAGACGTGGCGCTCGACGGTACGCGGCTTGGGTCTCGTGTAGATCGTACGCTTGACGCGGGTTACGGTGGGGTACCATGCGTGGTAGATGTCACCGGGCTCGAACTGGACCTCGACTACCTGCCTGCCCTGTAAATCCCAGAAGGGGTCTCGTCAGGAACAGGGCCTTGACGACAGGGAAGAACAATAGAAGATGGGGGGGACGTACAGCGTAGTCGATGTGTGAACCAATGACGAGGCCTTCGCGGCGGCCATAATTACCGTGGTTAACAGTGACGATGTCTCCGGGCTGGGAAAGCGAACGATCGTCGTCGTGTGATGGTTAGTGATTGACGATGGGGCGGAAGCAAAAACGGGACATACCACGATATCGTCGCTGGACATGATGTGTTATTCTGTTGGTGGGAGGACCTGCTCTGTGGAGTTTTCGAGGAGGGACGCGAACGGATGGGGTAGTTGTGAGGGATAAAGCTGATGGGAAGGGCCGCGGACGGGTTTTATACTTCGGTCAGGGCCCGTTGATAATAATAATGGCGTTGTTCTCGCACCGGCGCGGCCTGCACGCGGCTTTCGCGAGGCCTATCGGCTTTTTTTATCTTTTCTTTTTCTCAAAAAAAAGGAATGACAATACCTGCACACCAAATACCGGCCAACATTTCGTTTTTCCTGCATCTTTCCGTCCTCCCAAGGTATCCTCTAGAGGACAAAAGGGCAAACATATTCGGAGGGCGCAGTTACGTCTATTTTCCACCTTTCCCTTTCGGAGCGGAAGGATCCGTTGACGTTTAACGCCTCGTGCCCTCCATCACCCACGTGTCCGTGGGCGGCCATTAGCGGTCGCTTCTCGGCCCCCTCTTTCCGCTCCACCTACGCCATGCCTCCTTGTCGTGGCAAGCGATACGGGTCTGCCCAGCGTAGTCCCATGCAGCGCGATTTGATGGACACTGAGGCAAAACGCTACCAACCCTTGTCCCCGTGCATCACTAGTTTGTTATCGTTGGTGATCCCCCTAAGACACACGTGCAGCATATGAACCGTGTGACTTTGCCTGGAATATGCCTGAATTTGAATGATGGGTGGAACGTTGTGGATAGATTCCTCCCCCCGTGTGGGCCGACATGACAGCGATATGATGATGAGATACATGGCTTCCATATCTTTGGCGATTGCGCTGTCGGGTCGAAAGACCAAGGTTGCGAGCTTCGTTATTTCTACACCCGGGTGCTCGTAGACGAGGACTCATCCTCAAGGTTGCCATCCTCAACTTTTGTGTTGTCAATTGTGCACGAGCATATGAAGATACACGCCGCGAGCTTCATTTAAAGCGGTTGTTGGCCGAGCGGGAGTTCTCCAAGGCCCAAGGATGGCCTGGAAAGCGAAACCCAACGACATCACTGAAAGACTAGGCCTCAGGCGCTCGTTAAGCTGGATTACCTCAGCTGCAGGTGTTGACCAACTGATTGGTTGGTGATACACGAGGCGCTATGTCAGAGAGCCATGCGAGAGCTTGGCGTGGCGCACCGGTACAGCTGATTACATCAGTCACCTGGAGCACATCGATCATGATAGCATTCGACACCATGCGTGATCCAGCAGCAGGTTGTAACGGCGAGGAGCGGGCTAATCACATACTGCGAGCGCAAGTCATCAATTGGTTAATCCTTCGAATAGGAAAGAATAGGACGTAAGGCCAGTAAAACTACAAGGTGGTAGGTGGTATGTCAGTGAATCCTGTACACGAGGCTACATGGCTCATCGCGTCTTATCCTCCGCGAGGATTGCCTCATTCAACTCGTCCAGCGGAGCTAGCTCTTTCTTATCTACGAGATCAAACTGCATGTTAAGTGAGCTACGCGTATCTCGCGCGCCTGACGAACGACATACCTCGTTGATAAAGAGGAAAAAATGACGATAGCTCGTATTGAGGTGTGCTTGTATGCATCAGTGGTTAGCGAATATCCACAAACGAGGTGAACGCACCTTCAATCCCAAGCGCACAGATCTGATCAAAGTGGTTGCTGTATATGTGCGCGTACACACGGAACAATCGGCGCACGATAGTGCGCACCGTGTCTTTGAATGTTCGAGGGAATGGTACGCCTACGTCTTCGTTAGAGCGCGCACATCGGAACAGTGGAAGGATGTACCGATCGTGTTTGGGAATACGGCTTCGTCGTCTAGGATATTCTGGGCCCAGTTCATGAGGGCATCAACATACTCGGGAGCGGGAAGCTTTGTAGGACGCTTGTAGCGTACACCGTCTTCCCAGAGGTATTCGTATCTATTTATCAGAGTTTAATTGTCGTGATGAAGGGCCGAAAATGCATGGAAGCTCGCCGAGGACCAGCGGACATAATCGGACACTATGACGCGCGTCATTCAGAGCGAGAACGAGAAGGACGTAAAAGCTGACCTGCTCAGGAGTGCAAAACTCGGTCACTGTGCCGTAGAGCATGTTGAGGTGGTTGAAGAAATCGACAGCTGCAGTGGCGGTCGTTCCTTTGACGAACCCAACCCGGCTAGCCCGACTCACCATGGACAGCGAGCCATTCATTGAGATCCTCGCCTTCTGGGAGCTTTACCGCAAGGCGCAGGTTGCCTGAGCCCTGGTGGATGTCAATCTGTCAAATATTGCGTCACGCATAGGAACTTACTAGCGTTGCTTCAGCATACTTCCTGAGCTGGTATTGCTTGGTGCCCTCCGGTACATCTCTGCGTGGTTTGAATGTGCGTGTCTTCCCTCTGTCAAAAGGTACATAGATCTGGACCCACGATGATCAATTAAAGTTCTTACAAGCCGAAGAATGTCGACATAGTTGATGTCAACAATGCCAGTGATGGATTATCGATTTCACGTGGCTGGAGCTTGCTATGATGACGCCACCTGCCAGTGACAACCCAACCTCACTCAGGCTGCCCAGGCCACTTACTACGCTACGCTACTACTAACTATAAAAGCCTGCCTGAGACCCATAACGTGATTTTCATGATATATGCACGACTTTCTTGCCACTTCCCATCATGTACTGCATACTCCGAGTCTTTGTTTTCACTACTGCTCCAAAGACCCTGCAGGGCGGGCCTGTAAGCCTCAATTGAACCCCCACACCCCCACATCCGTCTGCCTCTTTAGATGCACTTCTGTATTGTAGGGATGGTGCCTTCGAGAGGCGGCACACCCGTACTATGTCCTTCCGCCGCATTTTCCTGTCGATTTTGCTGCTCCTGCTTGGCCGAATCCTCCCTTGAGCCCTTCGAGTATGGAGGTGAACATCGTTCCCACATCCATATACGGTTACGCATCTTCTCCTGCAGTTTGCTAAAGGCGATACTGCAAGCCAGCGCTTCTTGAACGACCCCACTGTTAAGGTGCTTTTCGAGAACGCAAAGTTACTGAGCGCTGTCCATTTGGACGACTATGTAGCGATATCTTACATTGGCAGACATGGGCCAGCTATCGACCTTCCGATGGACGAAGCGAATATTCAGCTGGCGAATAAAGTACATCAGAGTATATCAGGGGAATCCTTACATCTCACACCCTCTTTAGTTCTACCGCTCTGGACAAGTTGTCGCCGCCGTCTGCCATGGCCTGCGTGAGCAAACATGTGGGCCATTCCTGCCTCCACTAGCACTGACTGAAGGGCTATTGCCAAGTGCCCTTATCGACGTTACAGGAGTTAACGGAAAATCTATCTTGGATGGAAAAATTGCGACTGGGTTATCCAACGCCGAAGAAGAGAAGGTTGGCAAAGTTAAGGTAGATAGACCATTCCGTCAAGGTGCGTCTATTGCGAATGAGGATCTCAGGACATACCCCTCCTGCTCGAAGACCGCATCAAGCACTTGGAGGAACGTACGAGAAAGAAACTGAATCATGGGGTGTTCGAATCAACATCCATCGATTCCCGACCTTCTGCTGACAGAGTGCGCCCTTAGGTCAAGGTCGTACGCTCCGGTAACTTGATCACTGGGCAGAACCCAACATCTGCTAGGCCCCTTGCTGAGGAGATTTTGAAGACACTGCTAGTCAGGGCTTAGGGTTTCACTTAGATTAACACCGGGGAATGGAGGGCTGTGATTAGCAGAAAGTGATGAACGAAACGGTGCTGTACGAAACAGGAAGAAACCCGTTTTTTTTCGCTGTGATTGGTACTCAATTATCGCTGGAGGCAGTGGATCAGCAACTTTAAGCGACCTCTGAGCACTGTCAGCTGACAACCTTAGCGCTTACTACTACGCGGGCGACTCGGATCTGCTGAGCCGGAGCCGCGCCCCATTACCGCCGCTGCAGTGAATTCGGAACAGAACGAGAAATACCCTCAGGCATTTGCGCTCGGTTGGCAGCCTCTGCGCTATCCCTTGCGCCTGGCATCGAACCCTGGAGTTGTAGTTGAGCCTTAGGCCCCTATTTGTCCGAGGCCTGCTGTTCCGCCGATACTTGACTTGCGGTCTGTCGAGGCCGTGAACAAGCCGGTATTGGCAATTCTACTGGAGCAATTTATACGGGTTGCTAATCTCCAAATATGAATATGCGCAATACAACCAATTCAGATCTTCGCTATACAGCAAGGCCCCCCTCTGAATTTCCGAGTCACGGTACTCGTCGGGTTCGTTGTAACTGCGTAGATACCCGCTTACTGCGTCCTCGATTGACGAAAGACGTCAAGTCGCGCTCGTCCGACTCGGAGCCGGGGATGGACCACGCGGCTGCGCGCAACATAAACCGGCGCCATTCTTGATCTTAACCTTTGCAGGCATCGCGCAAGGGCGCCCAGATTTGACGACTGTATCGGAGAATCAGCCAGGTTTTACGCCTACCAGTTCAACCCACCAACCCCCCTCCCTCCAAAATAGCGAAACAACAGTTGATGACGAATATGACTTTTATGTCGAATAGTCCATTGCTAGAGCAGGGGGCCAGAATGACACATTACGGACGCCTCGAAGCCCCCTCGCCTGCGCCGCCCGATGTGGACCCCGCTCCCGCTGCCCACACTGGAGGTCTCCGCCGTTGTTGGTCTCGTCTCGCAGTTCCTCAAGTCGGCTGGGCCGCGCGCGGCCGTTATGGTGCCCCCACGCAACTTTTGAGTTTCTCAAACTGCCCGGCGCCGACGGGGATGTGGGAACCCGGAAAGAAGGTCAGAGAGACGACGTGTGAGGGGTCAATCGATACGTACTTACTTGGAGAGTCCATCCATTAGATCGTTCGAGATGCGCTCACGGCGAGGAAGGTGGCCTTATCATGATCGCGATGCAGACCCTGGCTGCGTATAACAGTCCGCCGCGCAGGATTGATAATGTGCCGCGCAAGCTGCTTGGGGAAGGTAAATTCCTCACCGCAAGGTTACGAGTGTGCTGGCTGTAATGCGTATGTGGCTTGGGGTGGCCTCTTGTCGGTCTACATTCAGAGTCACCGACGAGATCGGCCGAAGTGACATCGAGTACGGCAAGTTGTTTAGGCGCAGGGCAAGATTAAGCCTTAAGCCTATGTTCATCCTTATATTACTGTACCGATTGGACCCCGTAGGTATTCCGGGAAGGTACCTGGATAGTTATCCCCTCCTGGGGGAAGGGGGGGGCGGTCAGCAGACACCGACCGAAGGTGAAGATGGGTGCAACGAGGAAATATGGGTGTGTTGACCAGATATAGTCACTGTGTCGGGTCATTTTTGGGCCTCGTCCTCAGCCTATATATTTGTACAGACCGTCCGAACCGTAGAAATGCAGCAATAGATTCCTAGTCGAAACATACATTCAGGTGTTCTTTCACATCAAGCAATTCTCATCTTCACAGGCAAGCGAAGTCCCCACCCCTCAAGCTCCCGGAATCCCATTCGCTCTAAAGTTGGTCAAAACTTTCTCCGCAGCGTCACGCTTCGCAGCGCCTTTCGAAGTGCCGCTCCCTTGACCGACATTCTGACCGCGGACTAGGTGAAAATAAGAATAAGAATAAGTTTGCCAACCTCGCATCTTACTCAGTGGTATGGTACCCACACATAGCCGTGGCAGTATGGACGGCTTTGTGGTCCTTGCCCTCTTGACTCGTCACCCAGTGGAACTGGGGAGTCAAATTTCCAGTCTCGTGGTTTTGGAGGAAGTTGTTCAACGCGACGGCGGGATCTTGGTTTGTATGCATTATTATGGTGAACTCAGAAGTGCTGAGGAGGTATACTCACCAGGGTCCATTGAGTTAGAGTCGATCTGTGTCGGTATTACGATTGATAAGTTGGATGAGTGGGTTGGTTGAGACTGCCGGGAAGACGATGACCCCTCTATATACTGTTCGCCGCAACGCTAACTTCCGACTCTCTCATAAAGATAATCGCATAGCGTAGCAGTCCTTTCTGACAATCCTACACCTCGACAACGACAGCGTCTGGGCAGTGTGAAAAGTAGAACAAGGTGACGAGCAGAGGGTCAGGCCTACAACTGTTGGGACGCGACCAGATGACTCCAAGCGGTATTATCTTCTCAAAGGAGCATCGCTAGTCACATACAAACCCAGAATTATCAGTAGAACCCTACACTGGCATGCCCACGAGGGCAAGAGGATGGGGAAAAGGGGAATCTCGGGAGGCCGGGAAAGCCAGTTGTTTGGCCAAGAGCTAGGGCGTCGCCTTCTATAAGCGACTTCGAGCGTCATGAAATGTGCGTGGAAGAGGATCATTCTGGATCAAGGAAGCAACGTTGCGCTCTAGGAGGGAAAGCTAGGACGTGAACACAACCGACGTTTAGACAGGCGCTTACAATGCTCGCCTAGTGCAAGATGAACTACGCCTCGAGGGTTCCACGTGCTAGTCGCCGGTGTAGCAATCCGAAAATTTATGTAGAGGTACTGTAGGACCGTAGTTTGCTCTTCAGGGGCGTCCGGGCTCCTGGCTCCGAGCCATCGCGGCAACTCAATCAAAGGGCGAAGACGTGTAGTGCCGCGCCGATGAAACGGAAAATCAAAGTGTTCGTTCGGAAACTTGTTTCTATCAGCAGCTAATAAATGTCAACTTACCTCGCGAACGGTAAGTTCTGCGCCGGGATGTTCCACATCAAGTTACATTCCCTCGAAGGCGTCCTCGGAGAAAGTGCATGAGACTGCGGCGGGTCGGTTGACGGACTTTAGAATTACACCCTGACAACGGCGGATATGGTTTCTGCACCCCATTTGAGCGTGCAACACCATGCTTCACCGGTCCGAGGCCCATTTGTTAAGTTCCTGTACTTGTTCTGAATGCGAATCCAAGAGAGGAATCGTATGCGTGAGAGGACATAGAGTGTCTAATGTGACCGGATCCATATAGCCACAACGACCCTGCAAGCTGTGCAGTCATAGTAAGCGCTCAGGGGAATGGTAAATAGTAAATAGTAATCAGCCGGCTCGGCCGGGAATGTGTGAAAGGGGTTGTACGGCACTTGCGATTTCCCTATTTGACCTTGTTTGGCCGAGAGCACCCATACTAGGGGCGTTTCTCCCCGGGCGGGCGGACGTATCCGACTGGTCATATGATTGTCGAAGTCGCTGGGATCGCGCGCGATGATACCAACGAGCGACAGCCGCAGACAGTGAAACGTGACAACACGAAAGTTCCGCGATCAAGTGGAGGAGCGTCTGTGTCTCGTCTGTAGGGATCGCCCTTGTGAGTTCTGTTGGGGCCTGTAGGTGTGCCTCAAGGTCTGGCTTCGGACAAACGGGAATTACAGTCGCGTGTCCGCATTAGCCGCAGTCGGCTCCACTATGGACTCTCGGGGTTCCTGATGTTCGCTCACCATTACGCCCCCGCAGCGGGACTTGTGCGCAGAATTTTGTAAATCAACTCTAATGGTGAGGGGCAAGTACTTGATAAGGTGGCCGAGAAACGAAGAGGAAGTAGGGGAGGGGCGGGCGGATGGGCGGATGGGAGGCAACCCGAGGCACGTAGTTATCATAGCCTGGAGCGAAATCTGCCACAGGTCATATCAGATGTGGTCTGCGATGGTCTGCGAGGATAGGCTCGTGGCGCGCGTAGACCTCGCTACAAATGATCACGCGGAATCACCCGGCGTGATATCCTAGAGGGTTTCGAGGTCCTGAGACCAGGACAAGGACAAAGAGCAACAAACCAACTTTTGTGGCAGAACGGCTTGGAATCGGAAGGATCCGAACCCACAAAGTCCAACAGGGTAAATTGAGGCTCTGGTCAGGCACATATCTCACATCGCAGGTATGTCAATATTTCGAAAATCACTTACCAGATTAGGGCTAGGCCAGAATGAATCTAAACTGAAAATTTAAATCTTCTGCGTCGGTCATGAATCGGTACAGGAGTCTCAAGACCCGGAGGAGAACGCCATTGCTGGAACCCAATTTCAAAGTGATAACGGAGTGCGATCGATTTTCGTAAATTGCAAAATGGGACAACAACGCCTGTCTGCCTAGGATAAAAACGTGACAGCCATGTTCCACCCCTTCTTGAGCTGGAAGCCATCCAGCATCTGTCTTGCAACTGTGGCAAGCTGCGCGTTTTCAAAGACAACTTCTGCTGTTTTGACTTTTTCGCCGGCTGCATTGGGTTTTGTCGACGGTTTGACTTGTGCAGTCTGAAAACCCCTGTACCTGAAAAAAAAATTGCCATGAAACGAGTTGCAACGTGGTGCTAATCATCGGCACGTACTGTTGGAATAATACTGCTAGGACACCATTGGTGACTTCCTGCGGGAGGTTGGAGCAATGCAACTTGTTGGAGGGCTGTGCTTGTGCTAAATGGACAAATGAATACAACATTCATTGTAGACATTATTCCGTGACGCAGTGCAGTAGAAATACATGACGTACTATTAGAAGTACTCGGAACGGGGGGACCAGCTTCATCGTCATCATCAATGTCCATCTCCTCGCCATCCTCGTCCGCAGCTTTCTCGCGCTTGGCGCGCACATCAGATTCCTCAGCCTCACGCACACGTTTGGCAGAAGTAGCGTGGGCAAAGCTCGGTAGGATGAAGTTAGGATCCTCACGACGCAAGGTGGCATAGGATTTGCTCTTTGCATATGAGATGTGCTGCGATTTTACTTGGCGTGAGTAGCAAAATACGATGCATTTAAGGCACATACCATAGGCTTATCGTAGAATATCATCCCGTCACATGCACGCAGAGCGGCAGTGGCAGAGGTGAGATCGGTAAAGACAAGAAAAGCTTGGCCTCTCATTTTTGGTGTTTTAGTGGCAACAACATCGATAAGTTTTCCGTAGGTGGTAAAAAGAGCATAGAGCTGAGAGCGAATTTCTTCTTTGTTGATCTTGTCATTGAGGTTATTGATATACAAAGACGTGTTGGGTTGAATCGCGTCGGTCATGACTTACTGTAATTGGAGAGGACCGACCGAGGACGTGAAGCACGTTCGATAGACGCGTGACGGTATTTTTTTCCCACGGTAATAAAGTAAGCCACGTGGGTTGATGGTTCTTTTTGAATTTAGTAACCGTCGTACTATAAAGATAAAAACAGACCCACTCACTTAATCCGCTCTGGCTCGCTTTGCTCTCAGGCTGGAAGCTTAAGTATTCACTCTCATATAAAATTTTGGGTGTCTCTGCTAGCCCGGCCCCTGAGACTGGTCTCAGCTTCAGTCTATTAGAGCGTCAGTCCAATTTTTCTATCTCCGTGTCACTTCTTGCCCTAACTACCCCGCTCAATCACAAAAATTTTCAGTGTCACTCGTGTTACGATCCCAAGCTTCAGTCTTTTTTGCCTGTTTATGACCATCGACACGTCGACAAACCCTTCAAAGCCTACTACATGGACTATTTCTTCGACCCCAACCGACTCCCATCCTTCCTCGTTCCCTTCGTCACCCTATCCTACCCTGTCGACCCTCCCGTGAACCCAGACTCGTTTCCCAACTCTTCCTACTACGATATTGGCTACCTCGATGCCTGTGTCATTGTCACGCTCATAGCTATCATGGCTGTCCTTCGCGACGCCGCTCGTGTACTCCTCCTAGAGCCATTCGCAAATTGGAAGCTTACACGCGACTGGCGTCGTCGACAGGCTTCAAAGTCGGGTAGCTCAACTCCAGAATTGAAGGCGAACGTCAATAACCCAGTCAGCATTAACGTCAATGGAAAGGTAAATGGTCCCGTTACTACCATTGGTAGTGCAGAGAAGCTCTTGGCGGACCGCCCTGCCGAGAACTCACGCGAGGC
>QLOS01011773.1:2794-16747 GCA_003313725.1 Russula sp. MG48
ACAAAAAGTGTCAGAGATACAAGATCTGAGTAACCGCCCCTCTTGTTCCCCCTCCTCCATTCCCTTCCATCCCCTATGGCCTTTTCACACCAGCCTGCTCAGGGTCACCAGAGTTCTCTCGGTACAACTCGTCTCCCCTCTATAAGAGACCTAAACTTCCCCTATGACCCCCCGCCGCAATTGCCGCCCGATCCGGTGGCTCCCCCTTCGGGTCCGATCCAACAGTCCGAACACCGCGCTGCGCCAGCTGCCAACCAACCTCAGCGTCATGACTGGAATCGTCAAGCTCCCCCCCCTCCCCCTCCTCAACTCTCTATCCAGATCCATCGTTCCCAGCATTCCCCCGTCGTTGTGAACAGCCACGATCATCCTAGGCACGAACCCCCTTTCGGTCAAGCCGGAGGTAACTTGCCATTGTCATCACAGATGCCTCCCCCTCCACCTCGCGACTCTGAGTCAACACAGAAGCGCCCCCGCACGAGTGCACCACCTGTCGGCGTCTCGCCCAGGTCTTCTTCCCACGTAAGTCATATCCTCCCTCTTTCACTCGCTTCCATCCCTTTCTGTCTAACCAAACGGAACCCCGCGCTTACCATCTCGCATACATCCCCGTTTCTCCATCCGGTAACCCACAGAGCGTCTACCCTCAGCCTCCCACGTATCCGTCCCAACCCCCCCCCGCCGCTTCATCGTATATGGTTCCACCACCACACGAGCAGACACCGCATCATCCAGCACAGTACCCTCCCCCTCCATCCGGTTATCCCAACTATCCACCTCATATGACGCAGAGGCCTCCACCCGCTGGATACCCACATCAGCCACCCCATCCATCTCAATATCCTCCTGTCCCGTCTCCCGCAGCGGAGCACTGGCAACAACACTCCACTGTCCCGAGCCAGCCTTCCACTGCGCATCCACCGCCGGTAGCCTACTCCAAGCCCGTAGCATTGGTTCCTACCGCCGTTGAGGCACGCGGCTCCCACGTGGCGCGTCCAGATATGGAGAAAGTTAAACAACGCCAGGGAACAATGACCGAGGTAAGGAAGGTTTCCATGCGAATGCATCAGCATCTTGAGAATGTTCCTGTGATCTAATCAACTTCCAACTTCCTAGTTGTTACAGCATTGCAATGTGCTATATACATTCGCGTCCAAATATGGTGCGTTCGGTTTCCTCACCCTCTCAACGGCTAATATATATTTTTGATAGCACAAGCACAGGCCAGCGGCACAGGAGCTCAGAAGCCATCTCAGGCTGAGATAGCCGAAATGGGCCATCGTGCTAACGTAGTTATGCGTCTTTGTGAAGAATTGAAGCGCTTATCGCTATCGGAGGGGGAACTTGCTAAAGGCTCAGCAACAGTGGCGCCCCCCCCAGAGGAACATCGGGCCCCTAAACGCCCTTGGGAAGACATATCTGCCGATGGCGCCACTGGTACAGATGCGGAGGTCAGTGCATGAACTATTCCCTGCCTAGCCCTTGTGCGGAATCCTGACCATCTCCTATCTCCGGCGGATAGGCGCAGGCAACTGCAGAGGCAGATATGGCACTTATTCGTACGAAACGCGCGACCACGGCCGGCCAGAACGGAGGACCCGGCCAACCCAAATCAAAATATCGTAAGCGAAGTGTGAGTAGGGCGAGTCTTCACATACATTACTTGGAGAGTCTTGATTTAACACCCTTCCTTTACTCAGCGTGCGACTCCACCGGGAAAATGCCATTCATGTAATATACGGGAAACGCCTGAGTGGAGGCGTGGGCCAGACGGGGCAAGAACTCTTTGCAACGCATGCGGTCTGCGTGAGTGTTCATGCGGCTGGTCGCCTCTCCCTCACATTATTCACGTCTGCGGATAACAGATTACGCCAAGTTAATGCGCAAGCGCGACAAGGCAGCTGGTCCAGACGGTAAAGCGCCCAACATTGACCTCGAAACGCTTCGAGCATCGACCCGTATGGCAGATAGCAGCCATCGTGATGCCAACAACAGAAGTGGCAACACCGGCAGTAACAATAACAACAGTGCGAGTCAGAGCGCACCCGCCGGTGGCCCCCCAGCAGATACGAAGCCGCCACCCTCGTCTCCGTCCCAGAAGTCTGACTCAACCCGCCCAAGTCCTGCTGTATCAAAGGCGGGACCCCCCCAGTCACCTGTACCCCAAGCAACTAGCAACTATCATCCTAATCCGAGTGGCCCTGGTGTTCCACCTCAGCATCAGTCGGCTCATGCTGCTCAAATGATGCCACCACCGTCGATACCCTCAGGAACCGGTGACGCTGCGCCGCTGGCGTGGCAAGGGACGCGTGGATATTCGACAGAGCATGGGTCATTTATGCGTGCACACGCACCACCGTCACACGCTCGTGGCGCACCTCCGTGAGTGTCCACCTGTGGGTATGTTGTATAGTTTTGTTTGACGATGCCACCTGCAGGTTTCACGCTTGACAATGGCACATTCGATTTATTTCCTTCTCGGCATGAGAAATTTGCCCTTCAGCCTTACTCGTCTATTTGGCCTCCTGTTGGGGCTATGACTCTATTTTCCACTCTACGTGCATTCGGTTGTTCTAGTCCCTTCGAGCCTCCTCGTTCCTATCAATTATGTAGTAGCGACCAGCATGGCCTTTGTTCGATTGTAATGATGAAACAAGACCCACGCGCGGTGTCTCAGTTTCTTTCTGCGCGGTGCTGATTGTTATTGTTTGTTGTGTGCCGTGACAGAAGTTGGGACCTATTTGGATCTCAATAACTAGATCGGATCGATCAAGCTGAAGACGATCCAACAAACTGCGATCATTTATCATATATTACGGTTGATCTTGCGCGCGAGATGGGAGATGGACCAAGATACCTGGGTATTGAGCTGCGATAGCAGAGCATGGGGACTCCGACTCACCGCCGGGAGTCAGTGAAGGAATGGGGAATATAATTGCCAAACTATCTAGATCGTACATAGCCTAGGCCCCCTTCCCCTGACCCAGAAAGCTGACCATCAACTCAGTCGTTGTATCCCCGCGCTTGAGGTAGGTCCCTCTTCTGTTCTGGAAGTACGACGCCCTGTCGTTCCCACAGGTCCACTTGGCGGTCGCGCGCGCTTTTCCCGGTCGTGCGCTCGTAATCCGCGACGGAGATCGGACGCTCGCCGTGAGGGGTAGCGCGCAGCGCGTGACGTGTGGCGGGCCAGAAATCGAACGTGGCGGAATGCGTCACGGCCTTATATGGTGTCGAATATACATGAGATGGAGGATGCGTGTTTGATTGATTGAAGAGAAAAGGAAAAGTGCGTACGCGGTTATCCCAAATCGCGACGTCGTTCGGTTGCCACTTGAAACGTACGTGGAAATCGTGGTTCTCGCTAATTTGGGAATAGAGGAAGGCGAGGATCGCGTCTGACTCGGCTTTGGGTACGTCCAGTATGCGCCGCGTGAAGCCTGGAATTTCCGTGTCGAGTCGATGGGGGGCAGGGTGTGTGGAGGCACAGTCAACAACGGATGGAATGAATTCCTGATGAGACCGAACGAGCGAGCGAGCGAGCGGGTGAGTGGGCACACACCAGGGTTGACGTAGACGCTCTTCCAGCCGGTCGCGGGGTGCACACGTACGACGGGGTGCACAGACTCGATCGGCTCGCGACGGACGGGTAACCCCGCCGCGCGCGAGCCGTCAGCCTGCGTGACGGCGCTGTGCACGGCGTGGAGGCCCTCGAGGTAGGTCTGCAGCCCGGGGCTGAGCGACGAGTAGAGCGCGTAGCTGGAGCTCCAGAGCGTGTCGCCGCCCGATTCGGGGCTGGTGAGCATCTTGAGCGAGGTGGTGCTGGGCGGTTGTAGCTCGTACGACACGTCCGAGTGCCACAGCTCGAGCTTGGAAAAGGCGGTCGAGTCGGGACGTCGGGACGAGTCGTTGTACACGACTGGATTTGAGGATGGGATGTATGACGGTATGGGATTTAATTTTCTTGCGGGTAAGCGGCAAGCGGCTTTGGATACGAACCGTGGACCTCTTCCAAGCCTGGCTCTTTCGGAATGGGGGTGGTCGCATGTCTGTGCAGCGGGCCCCAGTAACGGGCGAGGTCTAGCTGCTCATGGATATTGATGTCCTGGCTGCGGAGAACTTGCACAGCCCGGTGTTCAGGTGACGCGGCAAGCACTATTGCACCATGAAGATAGACTACTACTTACAGACGACGCCCCGTTCGGCAACGAGTAGAGATCTGGCCAGGCACAATCTCTCAGAGAGGATCTCTAACGACGCAGCAACACGGATAAGACTGACAGTTCGTCCTTTTGGACATCGGACAGCTGGCGTAAGTCAATGCCATGAAGCTCTGTCCCAATTGTAGGCGTGAGAGTGATGACCCTGGACGCCACTGAAAGTAGGTTTTTCTTCCCGGGATCTGCCCCCAAGCCCCTATCTATTACGTTAAGCTCTTTCAGAGGCTCCCAAGAAAGGGCCGGAAATGTGGGCTAAAGGGAAGGTCGGATGAGCCAATGCAAAGGCCCAGGATGGCACGTACTTTGTACTGAGCGTATTTGTATTGATCATTGCCGTCGTCAGTGATAGATGGGGAATAGAACGGATTAAACGATTGTTTGTTCTTCGGTTCTTGCTTCTCTGCTGCAACGGGTGTCATGGTAGGAAGATGAGATTCGTATAATGAGTCGGATACCCCAAGTAGGTCAGGTTATATCATGATACCGTGTTACAGACACCTGTCAATCCCAATATGTCAGGTGAATGATCCGTCGTATCAACCTGCTGACGGGTTAACTTCAGCACAGAAGTCGGCTCTTCCCCCACGACGAATAGCACGACGAATAAAATATCTACTTCACCACAATTTAGCACAGTTCAGTTAGTAATCGATGCACGGTGACAGGACAAATCCCACGAAAAGTTTATCGCTTCTCACAGCTCATTCTGACGCCCTGAGGTGACCCGCCTTACGCTCACGCAAGGAGAGGGCGAGATGGCGACACCACACACGTGATTGAGAAAAGCTTTATGAGATATCTGGGACTGAGCTGGGGGAATAGTCTGTAATCATTAACGCGAACGCAGAACAGACAAGTTGAAGCCCTAGGTCCGACTCATGTGAATATGACGAAGGGCAAGGTAAAAGAGACGATGTATGGATGTGCCGAGCGAAACATTGGAAGCACCCTCCTGGCCGTGCTGCATAGTTGAGGTATGTTCCACCAGATAGTTATTACTGCACATTGGGGTAGCGGTAAGGAGGTCCTGGAGTACGCCGTCGCGTGGCATCCACGTGGGCCACGTGGTTGAAATCGCGGAAGAACAACAGGACGGCGCGCTTACCCACATCCGACACTTTCTCCACTTACAGCCTCGCAGCGATTCACAACACCCTCATTCCTACACTTCGACAGCCCAAATAATTTAACCAAATTTTCTATGGGTACAGTATCTCTTCTATATCCCTTCCTTAATATGACTGACCCTCCCGTGTAGGTGTCCCAAAGGTATGGAGTGTCTATCCCCTGTCGATCAAGTCTGACTTGTTTCTTGTAGTTTTTCAGATATATTTCGTGGGTGGCCCATACTCTCGTAAATGCTTGCTCTTCTTACAGTGATCCTCAGAGAACGGTATCCTTTGACCTCGCAATTAATTGAAGAGAATAGTATTCCCGAATTTGGTGCGCCTATTTCCTCCTCCTCCTTTCACTCACCCCTGAATGTCTCGGTTAGACAACCTCTATCTTGATTTCAATGGAATCATTCATACATGTGAGCCCCCACGTACTCTATGAACGCTCGGATTCCAACGATGGCGAAGGCTCTCACCCCAATGATGAGGACGCACACTTCCGCATGTCCGAAGAACAAATATATACGTCTATATTCGCCTACGTGGACCATCTATTTGGGAAGATCAAACCGAAAAAACTCTTCTTCATGGCCGTTGATGGCGTTGCTCCCCGCGCGAAGATGAACCAACAGCGAAGCCGTCGTTTTCGCACGGCAAAGGAAGCGCGCGAAGTGCGGGAAAAGGCAGAGCGAAAGGGCGAGAAGCTGCCAAAGGAAAAGGCGTTCGACAGCAACTGCATCACTCCCGGTGTGTATCCGTCTATTCGTGGGGCGGTCGCGGGAACGCTGATGGGCCTTGTGGTTGGCAGGAACCCTTTTCATGGCGAAACTTTCTGAGCAGCTGCGCTACTTTGTGAACAAGAAGATCACTGAGGATTCGAACTGGCGCGGGGTGCAAGTTGTGCTTTCCGGACATGAGGTTCCTGGCGAAGGCGAGCACAAGATCATGGAATATATCCGTCTTTCCAAGGCTCAGCCCGACTACAACCCAAATGTCCGCCACTGTCTATATGGCCTCGACGCGGACCTTATCATGCTTGGCTTACTGAGCCACGATCCTCATTTTTGTTTGCTTCGTGAAGAAGTCAAGTTTGGGCCGTCTGCGAAAAAGAAGAATAATGCGCCGTGCGTCTTTCTTGCCCTTGCCTTGAGTAGTAGCTGACTTCGACATGGAAGATTGGAGTCGATTAATTTCTACCTTCTCCATCTGTCAATCCTGCGCGAGTACCTGGACCTCGAGTTCCGGGAAGTGGGGCGCTTGCTCTCGTTCGACTACAATCTCGAGCGCATTATCGATGACTTTATTGTGCTTGCTGTGTTCATTGGAAATGATTTCCTTCCTCATTTACCAGACTTGCATATACATGAAAATGGCTTGGAACGGCTATTTGAGGTGTATATGAAGGTGTTACCGTCATTAGGTATGTATTCGCTCACACATTGTGCTTTCAGCTCAACGTCATTTTTTGTAACAGGCGGGTATCTTAATGAGAGTGGCGTTATTGACACGAAGAGGCTGCAGGTCATCCTCAACGAGATGGTGGAGTGGGATCAAGACGCTTTTGAGAAAGACTATGGAGACATGAACTGGTTCAAGGGCAAGCAGTCTAAACATCTCAAGGCACTGGGGCGCGCGAGGAGGCGCAATTCGCTGGTGCTGACGCCGTCGCAGCGGGAGATATTCGAGAAGGTGCAGAAATTTGTGTTGCAGCAACGCGATGTTGGCGCGAGCGGAAAGGCACAGCGACTGGAGTTGCTGAATGACTTCCCCGCACGAGACCGCGAGTTTATCACCGGCCTCGCTGAGGACTTGCATCTGGAGCTCGCTTGGGACGAATATGACGAGAATGACGAGAACATCGTGACGTTCTATCCTCCGGGAATGCTTGAAGAGCCTCAAGAGGATCCGGAGGAACAGGATGGGGTTGGGGCTGAGGACAGGGTTGGGGATAAGGAGGAGGATGGGGGAGATGAGGATGATTGGATAAGTGACAAGGAGGATGAGGAGGCGCGGAATGCAGTGGATCGGGTGTTGGATAAGTATAAGAAGGCGAAAGTGGTGGAGCACACGGGCGCAGACTTCGAGGGAAGGCACCAGCAAGCGTTGAAGGAGAAGATGGATGAGTGGAAGCGCTCGTATTATATGGTTCGTCCAACTCTTTCAAAAGGTTGGAGGTGTCTCTGACTTCTTGAACAGGGCAAGTTAGGCATTCACTATGACAACCCGGAAGAGATGGGGAACCTTGTGTATCGCTACGTGGAGGGATTACAGTGGGTGATGCACTATTATTACAGTGGCGTCGCTTCGTGGAGTTGGTTCTACAATTATCATTACGCGCCTCGCGTATCAGGTGCGCGATACTTTTTTCATTTCACACCTGACCGATATAACACGCTCTTAGATCTGAGGGGTGTTGGGGAGATGACGTTTAGTTTCGAACTTGCCAGGCCATTCCGACCGTTCGAGCAGCTGATGGGTGTTATGCCAGAGGCTAGCAAAGAGCTATTGCCTGACGCTTATCGGGTCAGTTACTTGGTGTGACGTCCTGCTACTCTGCTTGCTCATGAACGAGTAGGACTTGATGTGGGACCCCAATTCTCCCATTCTCGACTTCTATCCTCAGGAGTTTGACCTGGATTTGAACGGGAAAAAGCAAGACTGGGAAGCGGTAGTGAAGATCCCGTTCATTGATGAGGAGAGGCTACTCCCTGCTATGAAGTGTGAGTGTCACGTCATCCGCCAAAGACAAGTTGATTCACGTCTCCTCTAGCGCGAGAGCACCGTCTGACAGCTGAACAAAAGGAACGCAACACGTTTGGCACAAGCTACCAGTTCAGGTACAACCCGAACGAGCCTACGGTTTATCCCTCGTCACTACCAGGATTCTTCCCGGCGCTGCATCAGTGTACATGTACCATGGAACCCTTCGACCTTCCAACACTGGATGGACTGCACTTGGTACAGGGTCTTTGCGATGGCGTCTTCCTGGGTACATCTGCTTTGGCGGGCTTCCCGACTTTGAAAACGCTTCCATACACCTCTTCGCTTGGCTTCCATGGCGTCAACGTTCATGGTTCGGAGAGCCGTAATAAGTCAATTGTCATCCACATCGAGAACCCGCATGCCTCACGCAAGCCGGAGGACCTCGCGCGCGAGCTGATTGGGACGCGCACGTTCGCCGGGTGGCCATTTTTACAGGAAGCTATGGTTGTGGGCGTATCCGATTCACTGTTCAAATACGAAAAAGTGAGCCTTGTGCCCAACGCCCCAAAGAAGATTGTGCACAATCCGCATTCCAAACAAGGGTTGAATATGTGGAGTCACAGAGCGGAGAGGATTGAGAGCATGTACTCGAAGAAGTGCGGTGTCCTCACGGGTGAAGTCGAGATCTTGCTGCATGTACGGCCTCTGAAGGGTGCGGATTACTAAAATCATCGTGCATATTACCCATTCTGATTTTATGCCTTACAGGGTTGAAGCGTCTGGAGACCGGCGCGCTCGTCAAGGACTATGAGGACGCAGACAAGGAATACGAGCTCGCATTACAACTCGCAGTGTCCGAGGTCAAGTCCGAGGATCCGCGCTACGTCGAGCGAGGAGCACCTTCTATTGCCGAAGAATTCCCGGATGGCAGCAAGGTTTTCTTCCTTGGCGAACACGCATACGGCTTCGCTGCGCGTGTGCATGCAACGGCGACGGATTCCTTGTCCTTTATTCTTGCCCTTTCGCCGTCAGACAAATCAGAGAATGCGGCGTTGAAGGCGGCAGCTGCCAAAAGAACGGCTGCGCAATATATTCCTTCGTTCGAGGTGGCAGAAATGCTCGCGATGTCGAAGCGCGCTCTCTCACGCGTCACGTCCAGTTTCATGGTTCTCGTTGCCGATGGACAGAAGGTGAACCTCGGGCTAAGCATCAAATTTGAGGCCAAGGCCATGAAGGTGCTCGATTACTCCAACAAGAACGGGCACGTGTGGCAATTCAGCCAACTCGCAGTTGACCTGATCCGCGATTACAAAGTTTGTACAGCCAGCTAATGCGCGAGATTGGATGTTGACGTTCCGGTTGCAGGAGAAGTATCCCGAAGTGTTCAGGATTCTTGATCGAGGCGGCGACGGTATGGAAGTAGTCTCCTCAGCTGAACGGGAACCTGACCAACTACAGATATGGCAAAGGCATCTACCGTCTTTCCTTCTGAGGATGATCCTGGTGCCAAGGCCAAGGAGATTCGAGCGTGGCTTGCGACCAAGGGAGTACGCGATTTTGAGCCGGTGTCCCTGTTATGTGACCAATTGGATAAGGTTTGTCCCCGAATTGCCCGCGTGAGCGGGACCTTGACAATCTCTTTAGAGCGTAATCAAAGAGATTGAGGAATTGGCGGACGGGTTTAAGAACGAGCGATCGACATCCGATTTCCGGCGTGTAATGGTGAAGAATGTTCCGCGGCGGGCGGTGCTCAAGCCGGACCATGCAGTTTATCGGCTACAGACCCAGAAATTTGACCTCGGCGACCGGGTCGTTATGGTGCAAGAAAGCGGCGGTGTGCCGCTGGGTGCCAAGGGTGTCGTGATCGCCATCAACACCAAGAACATAGACGTTGTCTGGGATGTGCCATTCATCTCGGGCACGACGCTCAACAATCGGTGTTCACAATACCGCGGTTCCACGGTTGAATTCAACGCATGTCTAAACCTAACGAACCCGCAATTCATTGCACCCGTCGACCCAAACACACAATCACAACAACCAGCCAATGGACAGCCCAGGTCTCGGTTTGGCTCTCAGCCTCTCAACTCGGGGTCAGCAAGTCAAAGAACCTCGTCAGGAACGTGGGGGTCCCGACCACACGCAAGGTCTGTTGTCCAAGATTTTGCGGTTTTGAAGGAGTCTGACGCAGTTCAGTAGCTTCGGCCCAAGCTCAGGACCAGTGCATATCATGACAAATCCCAATCGTGGGAGTGGGAGAGGCGGTGCGCGTGTGAATGGACATGGTCCAAGTCCAACATCGGGTTCCTCACAGCCTAATGGCACGACTCGGCATGCGCCCGCAAGCAGCACAGATGATCAAGATTCGGATTCTCTACGGGGTGGGGGAAACGGATATCAACGAGAGTATCGTAGACCGCCGGTACCACCACGTGGCGGCTTTCTCGGGATGACCAGAGGACGGGGCGGCTTCAATCGAGGCTTAAGAGGTGGATTTCGTGGTGGGCGAGGAGGTTACCCAACGGCGCCACCACTAGCTTCCTGAGGTGATCGATGAGATTTAGACTGGTTATTCCTTGTTTGTTTGTCGTGTATGTCTGTAGACCCGTGTTGCTTTTTATTTTGTCTCCCTGGTGACTTGAGCTCGTGACCGTTTTTTTTTCTTTTTCGCGTCGCGTCGCACTCCGATCATTGATTCGAATCAGGAAATCTACGAGTGCTTTGTTTGGACTTTGATCATCTAGACCTGTACCTACTGCGATGGCAGAAATACACGATCAATTCGATACTATTCTAATCCTCGATTTTGGATCACAGGTCAGATGGCTATTTTTGTCACAGTGTCCCAACCTTAGCCATCTGGGGGTTTAGTATAGCCATCTAATCACTCGGAGATGTCGCGAGCTCAGCGTGTATGCCGAGCTTATGCCATGTACGCAGAAGATCGGGGACCTCGGGTGGAAGCCAAAGGGTGCGCTTTCACGTTCTTGATTTCCCCTTTCCAATAAAAATACCGTTGTCTTATTCCATAATCATATTCGCAGGTGTTATCCTATCTGGCTCTCCGTATTCGGTTTATGATAACGATTCTCCTCACGTCGATCCTAACGTCTTTGAGCTCGGCGTGCCTGTTCTTGGGATCTGCTATGGCTTGCAGGCATGTGTAGTACTTTATCCCCGCATTTTTTGTTTATATAATCACTTAGGAAATTGCGTGGAATCTCGGCGGCACGGTCGCAAAGTGCGAGCATCGCGAATACGGGTTTGCGCGGCTGCAAATCAACAAGTTCGGGGCCGATAATTCATCCGTGGATGCGTTTTTCGATGGGCTAGGCGATGAGTTGGAGGTGCGACGACCGTTGCTGCTCGTTTCGCCGCTGACACCTGGGTTTCGGAAGGTGTGGATGTCTCACGGTGACCAGCTTTCTGCGCCCCCTCCGGATTTCCATGTCATCGGCCATACGAAATCTGCGCCATTTGCCGCCGTCGCGCACGACACGAAGCCGTTCTACGGCATCCAGTTTCATCCAGAGGTGACGCACACTCCCCGAGGCAAGGAGGTCATCTCCCGATTCGTGCACAACATTTGCGGATGCAAAGACGACTGGACCATGGTACGTACCACGCTTGCGTATCTTTTCTCTGTGATGACGGTACTATGCCATGACCGTCGCCGCCAACAGGAGGAGTTTATAGGGAAGGAAATCGCTCGCATACGCGAAATCTGCGGTGAAACTGGTCGTGTTATCGGCGCCGTTAGCGGCGGCGTTGACAGCACGGTCGCTGCCAAACTGATGCATGAAGCCATCGGAGACCGGTGCGTCATACGAGGGCGCTCTCTGGGGGTGGGAGGTTCGTCGTTTTTCTCAAAGGGAGTTTGCCAGGTTCCACGCCATCATGGTCGACAACGGCGTGCTCCGTCGAGACGAGGCGGGGCAGGTGAACGAGATGCTCAACAGGGATCTCGGCGTGAACCTGACGATCGTCGACGCGTCGGATCTCTTCCTGTCCCGCTTGGAGGGCGTCGAAGACCCGGAGCAGAAGCGCAAGATCATCGGCAACACGTTCATCAACGTGTTCGAGGCGGAGGCCGCAAAGCTCGAGGCGGCGGAGGCGGACAGGGGCAAGATCGAGTGGCTGCTTCAGGGGACGCTCTACCCCGACGTTATCGAGAGCATCAGCTTCAAGGGACCGAGCGCGACCATCAAGACGCACCACAACGTCGGGGGCCTGCTCAAGGACATGAGACTCAAGCTGATCGAGCCCCTGCGCGAGCTCTTCAAAGGTGCGCCGATACTTCTCATCTGCGTCTGCGTGCCTGGCATAGTGGCCACTAACGTGTTACACACCCCCGTCTTTCTCTCTCACACACTTACACAGACGAGGTCCGCGCGCTCGGCCGACTGCTTTCCATACCCGCGTCGCTCGTGCAACGGCACCCCTTCCCCGGCCCGGGCCTCGCAATCCGCATCCTGGGCCCCGTGACGCGCGCCCAAGTCAAGCTGCTCCAGCACGCGGACGCGATCTACCTCGAGGAGATCCGCGCGGCGGGGCTGTACGAGCGCGTCAGCCAGGCGTTCGCCGTGCTGCTGCCGGTGCGCGCCGTGGGCGTCATGGGCGACCGGCGCACGTACGAGCAGGTGATCGCGCTCCGTGCGGTGCAGTCGGAGGACTTTATGACCGCCGACTGGTTCGTGTTCCCGCCGGAGGTCCTGCGCCGCGTCTCGTCGCGCATCACGAACGAGATCGCGGGCATAAATCGTGTGACGTACGACGTCACGTCAAAGCCACCCGGTGTACGTCCGAAAGTTGCTACTGTGTAGCTTCCCGACGAGAGAAGCACGCGTGCGCTAACTTTACCTTTTTCTCCATTTTTCATGTCAGACTGTCGAGTGGCTCTAAAGATGCCAGTGTGTCAAATAGAGTGTGCGGCGCAAGACGTGCGTAGTATTAGCGTGTGATTTAATTCAGCGGACAGGCCTAAATGAGGGGTGGAACAAAGATGGGGGGGGGTTTAAAATACAGTAGAGATTGCGTGCGCGGGTTCGATGCGCTCTAAAGTCGGTGTCATGTTTGCGTTGCGGTCAACAGAGTATGCAAAAGTAGCAGTTACACTCGAGAGCGGACAGCAGAAATGCAAAAGAGTGCAAGTGTGTGTGAGTTTGGGAGGGGGAGGTGCGGGTTGTGAGAGGGTGCAACGAGCCGAGAGAATCTCATGCAAGCGTGTCACGAAGGCGCTCGGCAAGCGGCGTTCCGCCGAACACTTCCGCGAGGACCTCCTTGACGTCTTCGACGTACACAAAGCGGATGCCCATCTTGACGCTCTCCGGCACGTTCTCTTCGATATCCGCGCGATTCGCTGCGGGCGCGAGGATCGTCTTGATGCCCGCGCGATGCGCCGCCAGGATCTTTTCCCTGAGTCCGCCGACGGGGAGCACCTGTCCGACGAGCGAGATCTCGCCCGTCATGGCGATGTCCGGGTCGATCGGGGTCTTGGTGAACAGCGAGACGAAGGCGGAGAGCAGCGCGGTGCCCGCGCTCGGGCCCTCCTTGCCGACGCTGCCCTCGGGCATGTGCACGTGCACGTCGCGGTCGTTCAGGATCATCCCGGACGGGTCGTCGGTCGCGCCGAGCGCGTGCGCGTGCGCTTTGGTCCAGCTCAGCGCGATCTGGGCACTCTCGCGGATGACTTCGCCCAGTTTGCCTGTCAACTGCAAACCGCCCTTGCCTGGCATTATCTACGCGCATACATTCGCGGGTTCAAAAAAAAAAGGCAACACGGATAAGGGAGTAGACGGACCGTTGCTTCGATGGGCATGACGGCACCAGAACCATTCCCGAGGTAGCCTAGACCGGTACTGACACCGGCAGGTGGCGGACGGACGTACATTCTGTCCTTATGGTAGACAGGTGGGCCA
>QLOS01011775.1:0-10451 GCA_003313725.1 Russula sp. MG48
TGGTATACGATATACCACCGAATCGAGTTGCCGAGGTCACCTAGGGTTCCCGATCGAGCAGCCAAGCCAAGGCTTCGACGTTTCCCCTTCAGATACTGTATAGTCACGGTAATCCCTTTTTGGATTGCGGCATGCTATCGTTCATTACGCGACCTTTTTTTTCCGCTGATCCTTTAAAGAAGGACGTTGTGGTGTACGCGTAGGGGTACTGTACTGTACCGTAACCTCGGATTGTGTACACGCAAATGCGCTGATGAGACTGTTCCTCTCTGACGTGACGGGGCATACGAGACCCTGAACGGAACGGGCATGTGCGGAAGATTCTCCCTGGCACTCCAAGTGGGTTCCTCACAGATATATCATCTTTCACTTCTGTGAACCCTCTCGCTAGATAGACGAGGTCGAGCAACTCGATGGCTATCCTGCCCTTCACGTCGAACAGTGGGTACACAGAGACCGCCATGTGCCCCGCTATAACGTCGCCCCGCGTACCCACGTACCCGTCATTCGCCGTGCACGGCAAGAAGGGCCCGCGCTTGTGATGCACTCTATGAAATGGGGTCTCGTTCCCCACTGGAATCCCCAGCACGATCTCAACCCCCACCCCACCGCTACGAGGACGGGCGTAAAGTCCCCCGAACGGATACTGATTAATTTCTCTCTCAAGAACTGAAGTGCGTACGATTAACGCACGCGCGAGTTCGAGAAAATGGGACAGGAGCACAGATAGGGAAAAGAGAGACAAGGGGAAAGGAATTCACGTCGACACGTTTACTTAACGAGGAGGAAGTCCTACACGGCTATAGCTTTACTTCACTGCCCTTCAACAGGGCTTCTACTGTAGCTTATATACCAGGGCGTGATATTACAACTGAGGCACAGACAAGAATGATGGTAGTGTAGGGAATGAATTTGGCTTGTCAAAGAAAGCGGCGATGTATGAGGACCTAGGATGCATGTGGAGAAGGGGAACGGTGTCATGGGCGCTCCGAAGCACCTCATTCCGAGCGTAACGGCATGTCTCGCCTTACAGAACTCGCAATCGCGACCACAACCGCACCACACCTATCCCAACCTCCGACGGCGCGCCTGATGATCATAGCCCCGCCATCGCCCCCCCTCCCCTCCACACCAGCACTAGCACCTCCTACTGCAGACACGTACACAACTTCTCAGTCTTGGTCTGCGCCTTCCCCCCGCACTTCCGCATCCCACTCCTCGACAAAATTGGCCGCACCATACACCATGTTCGGCAGGTTCGCTTCCCAGACACCTTTGAGAATTTACCGCCTCGCAACGATTCGTGGGGGTAATGCTGCCATATAGGGTGGAAAGCAGTAGTTTTGTGGATGACATCCGCTGCCGTCCCGACTGGTGCAAGCGCAGGTGCCCTGTCCAACTGCGAGTACGAGCACAGACTAGTCAGTGACGCGCATGAGCGGCAGCAGCTCGAGCGGAAGGGGTGGAGGACCTAGGGGCGGCTGTGGAGGCGGAGGCGGTGCTGGTGTTGCCAGTGGGAGGAGAAAGTAGTAGCTGGGGGTACTGTGGGAACGTGGTAGATCGATATTTAAGATACAGAATGGAGTTTGGTTTAGTGTCATAGGGGAGAGGAATGAGTTCGGCCACGGTCTGTCATCTAAGTCCCAGTACAACAAATGATGATGATTTGGATTCGCAGTGTGGTCCTGTGTCTTTGCCTGTTGCACACATGGGTATTCAAAGTTGGGCGTCTCGTACTATGACTGCTATTACCAACTCTCCTGGTCCTGTAGCAATTGACCGTTCAAGTAATACACCGATCTCACCATGTTTACTTTGTTCGTAGAACAGCAAGCACAATCAAAGGTGTTTTATTGTTGATGTTGTACCAGACAATTCACCAGTACGCGGCCCAATGATACTGTGAACGGAGGCCTCGGAACCAGGTGATGAAGATAGACGCTCAGCTCAACACCGCCATCCCACGGGCATGAGGCTTGCGTGGGGCCTACTGGTTTCAATCTTCAACCATATCCTCATCGTCACTCACTTCTGACATGCCCGGTTGTCTGTCTTCCATTATCTGTCTTCCCCTCGCTCGAAGGCTTGGCCGACGTGCATCAGGTCGTGAGTCGCAAAGTTCCCTGTCCCTGTTCTGTTCATTGTGACCAACTGGCGAATCAATAGAGCCCACCAGGAAGATACCACACTCACCTATCCATACCCTCAACGACGATGCGCTTCTCAACATATTCTACCTCTATCGACTAGACATCCCGGATGAATATGATGAGGATGGTCAACTCAGCGTTGATTGGGACGGCCAACGTTGGTGGTACAAGTTGGCGCAGGTTTGCCGACAGTGGCGGTATCTCATACTTGCATCGCCATCACGGCTAGATCTTCATCTTCTATGCACCAATGGTGTGCCCATAGCGAACATGCTGGCACATTCCCCACCCCTGCCACTCACTATCTATTATAACGAATATCGAGGTGAGACAAGCGAGGAAGATGAAGAGGGTATTTTGCTCGCGCTCAGGAACCGTGATCGTGTGCATCATATTTTCCTTTATTTACCATCCTCGAAATCTAAGACCATCACAACTATGGAAGAGCAATTCCCAAGTCTGGAACGTTTGTATATTATTTCTTCGATAGAAGACGATAGAAGCTTGGTCCTTCCCAGAACATTTCAAGCGCCTCATCTACGCCACCTCATTCTGTGGCGGGCTGCCCTTCCGATCGGATCTCCATTACTCACCACCGCCGTGGGTCTCGTCACTCTCTGGCTTCTAGATATCCCGCCATCCGCCTACTTCACACCAAGTTATTTACTCACCCGGCTTTCACTCATGCCCCAGCTGGAGAACCTGGCGATCCAATTCTACTCCCCTCTTCCTAACCGTGATGTTGAAAGACAACTATTGGATACCCCGATCATGACCCACATCACCCTTCAAAACCTTCGCAAGTTTTCGTTCAAGGGTGTCAGTGCTTACCTGGAAGGCCTTCTTACTCGGATCAGCGCCCCTGTCCTCAGCACCCTCCAAATTGTGCTTTTCAATCAACTGACCTTCACCGTCCCACATCTCTTGCAGTTCATGGACACCTCAGAAACCCTCAGCTTTACTACCGTTCGGCTCACTTTCGACAATCATTTCGCTCAGTTAGTGACGTTCCCACTTGAAGGACAGAGGAACAACTTCGCGGTGAAGATCATGTGCAGACACCTCGACTGGCAGGTATCATCCGCAGCGCAGATTCTCAATACACTTCAGCCAGTACTCTCTGTTGTGGAGGAACTCACGCTCCACCACACAGTGCATGATCAATCGCCAGGGTGGTACAACGAGTTCGATCGCACACTGTGGCGCGAAGTCCTTAGACCGTTCAGCAATTTGAAGACACTTCATGTGCAACGCGAGCTCGTTGGAAAACTTGCTCGTTCTCTACAAACTGACGATGGAGAGCCACCGCTGGAGCTCCTTCCTGGCCTGAAGGAGCTTGGATATTCTGGAGGAGATGCTGCTCGGGATGCATTTACCCCATTCATCAGTGAACGACAGGTAGCAGGACGCCCTGTGGACCTGACCATGGTCGATACTTCGATCTTTTCGCGTTAGATGTGGTCGTGGGCGAGGGAATATGTGGAGCGCACCAGCGAGCGGCCAGACCGACAGTGATATTCGGAACATAGTATGTCTTTATTCATCTGTTCATCTTCCACTGGCACCCACACCTATCCCAATTTCTGTCGTCATAAAGAGCACAAACACCCCAGTTATCGTGGACATCACGACACGGATCTTCATGGCTACCACGTACCTGTTCATTTTCATTCCATCTCGGCAAACACTTCCTTTGCTTTCTACGACACTCTTCCCACCTTTCCTCGATGATTGCGCAAGTCACACATACATCTTATCCACTCTCGCTCTTGTATCATATTTCACCCTGTACATGTACACTGCCGCAGCTATTTCGATTTGCCTTGCATCAACGTGCGCCTCCTACGTAGCACTTAACGACTGCTGTGGTGTCCACTGTGTGTAGTAATAAACTCCTGCTGCGTCCCACAACCCGGTGATCCGCCGACTAAGACACCTGTTGGGAGGCCTGAGACGAGGACACTGTCACCTTATTTATGCACACAGCACTATGCTTCGTTCCCAAGACACTCGCATTCCCTTTCTGCCCTTTGTCGCATCTAAACGCAAGCATGCATTGGCCACAGTTTTCATTAATGCACTCCTGCCCTTCCCCTTGCTAACCTTAGTCGAATGGAGCCGAGTGACAATGTCGCCGCCTGCAGAGGGGTACAAAGAACTATTGCAAGGCCCAGCATGACCGGTCAAGGCGCTCACCTGGCCCGAGCAGTCCCATTGAGTCAGTCCCCCGTCCTCGCCCCTCTGTCATCACCGCAATACAAGACATCGAGATCCACGACTTAGGCGAGTGTCGTCAGAGTCTAGCTCAGGCTTGGCATGGACACTGCAGAGCCCCACAATCACGCAAAAAGCTCGCCCAACGCCCCCTTCGACGTTCGGCTGCTTCGGCACGCCAAAGCCCCCCTGGCTGACGGAAGTCCAACTGCAGAAACAGTGAAGGAGGCGTCGCGGTATCTGACGCGAGTATAGCAGAGCGCCTGCACCATCGAGTTGGTAGGAAGCGAGATACTCGGGTAGCTGGACGCGGGAAGCCCGGGCCTGAGGCTGGCTCAGTTTTCGCGACCACGTGATTGTTGTATCCATGTCGGAGTCGCGTTTCTTTGTCTCCCAGGCTCGTCGGATTTATCTCATCTCATGGCTGCGACAACACCAGCACCAAAAAATTCTGTCCACTGGACGCCGTCACCAATTATATCGCCGCATACTGATACCTCATCTGTCACCACCGCTTCATCGATATCCTCAACATCCACCCTTCAATACATCAATTCGCAACTCATATCCCACGGCTTTGCTGTCACTCCAGGTGTTTGCCTAGATGGCCTCTCATCTGCAGACGCAGAGACCCTGACCAGATGTCTGCTCTCTATGCTCAGCCAGAGAGTGGTGAGTGGATCGCGATCTCATCCTGTGCGTATGGTGCTGCACATCATGATACCCCGTAGGAGGATATGACGCGCGCCGAGGAGCTTACGACCAAGCTCCGTACACTCTCGTACGACCATGAGCGCCTACGCACGATGCATGACTCGGCGAAGGAGACTGCTGATCTGGCAGAGCGCGAGGCCGCTGCTGTCAGGGCCAAACTGACGTAAGTTTGTGGCTCTCCCCCCAAATTTTCTTTCTTAACCTACGTCCCTTCCCTCCCGGGCTTCAGGACTGCCAACCGCGCGCAGCAACAAGCAGAAGCTGCGAACAGGCAGACAATGGCGGATCTACAGCGTGCACGGTCATCCTTGCAAGCGCTCCGCGCGACGCACGTCGCAGAGCTCAAGAAGCGTGACAAGGAGATCGAGGCGATGCGCGAGCGTTGGTCCAAGTTGGCCGACTCGCAGCTCAAGATTGGTAATTTCTCCAGCGGGATGAGCATCCAGCCGGCGAATGCGCTCGCGTTGGGTGAGGACGCAAAGGTTGCGCTGCCAGGTAAAGGGCTCAAGGAAGCGGCGCTCGAGGGGGCGGAAAAGGCCTGTGCATTGCTTAGGGATGAGAATGGAGAGCTCAGGGGACTGCTCGTGGACACTGCCAATGCGGTGCGCAAGATCCTGCACAAAGCCGTCAGCGCTGACCCAGACGATCTGGAATTTGTATGTCCCTCCCCCTCCCATCGTTTCTGTGAGTACGCAGATGTGATGTCTGATGCGGAGAGAACACAGCCTCCTCCCTTGGTCACAACGGACCTTTTCCCACTCGGCGCACCCGACACGGCCTTTGAACGGTTTAGCGCGCTTCTCACTGCGCTTCGAGATGCGCTCACGACGCTTAGGGCTTCTGAAGCTCCCGCCACTACCACGCCAGGCTTGGACCCGAAACAACAAATATCGCTGGCTGACTTGGCAAAGAAGGCGGCCGAGTCGGACGCGAAGGCGCATAAATGGGAAGTCGAGGAGTTGCGGACTACGATAGCGGCGTTACGGGACGAACTAAGTAAGTCGGTCTCTTGTGTCCGAGAGAATGATGGGGGTGCTAACGTTGCGCGAAGAGAAAGCGAACGCGGCAACAGCACCTACGAGTCGGGTGCAACTTGAAAGCGTGCCTACAGTATATGACACCCTAGCCTCTCACCTTCCTCCGACCGATGGGTTAGAAATTCAGCATGAGCTTGTAGTAGGGCACTCCGAGCCTGAGCAGGCAGCAACCGACCCCAGCGTACGTTCTTTGCTCTCCCCCTTCGTGCGCAGCGTCCATGCTCATCATTATTTATAAGTCTGAGCAGGATGAACCCAGTTCAAGGAAGGCGGAATCGCTCTCCACCGCATCAGTCCCCGCCCGAGGCAAACGTCCCGCGCCAGCACCACAGCCTGGTCCATCCCGTCTCTCTCCACGCAAGACCCGCTCAAAGTCCAAGGCGAAGTTAGCCCATACATCGAAACCGGCGAGGTCATCTGGGTCTGCAAAGCGTTCGGCCCCCAGCACCCGTATGAAACGCCAGACCAGCAAGCGGGTCGAGGCATCCTTTGAAACAGAAGTGATCCCTTCGAGCGTACCTACTTCGCTCCTGCCAACCTCGTTCGTCCTGCCGCCGCCTTTACCAGAATCCCGTCTCCCGCCGCACCCCGCCTCCCTTCTAGCCCCATCTGCGCCGCTTCTCTTTCCATCAACGACGCCTCCGCTCCCACCACCACCACCGCAGATCTCTTCCTCCTCTCCCGCGGAAGGAACGCAGGAGATGGTCCCAGGTGCGCCGACGCCAAAGCCGTTCCCGATCGCAAAGCCACTAGCGCGCGCGCACGCCTACTCGCCTGCTAAACCCAGTCCGCTAAGTAGAATCCTCATGCTCGCCGCCTCACCCGAGAACGCAGCAGCGCCACGACACCAGGCTACCGCAGCCGCGACTGCCCTTCTCCCCGCTGCTCTCAACTCACATTCAAGCTCCAACCTGAATCCGAATCCCCACCCCGCATTCACAGCCACCGCTGTCTTCGAACCGCCGCTACTAGCGCCAGCTCCGGAGGCTTTACCCACTTCCGTGCCGGTACCAGCCGTATTCGAGCCCCCGACCGTCAACGCGCCGGCACCTCTCCCCCTACGAGCAGGCGCAGCGAGCAGCGCCCCCACGCGCCGACGAGTATCAAAGCGCACGTCGCACGTTCTGCGACGCCGAGCTTGACAACGACGACGGCATCGACATCGACACACACTATCCGAATCCGAATCCGAACTCCTCACAAGGCAGGGGTAGTGTCATGGACGGGGATGATGTGGGACGCGCGCGGGGGTCAACTCCCAGCCAAGTACAAGCCGATGTTTGCAAACAAGCAAATCGTCTGTATCGAGTACATAGAACCTCTGAAGATGACGAGCGGGCGATCTTTCGGGTGCGCCGTGACCATATCCGACTTGCTTTCGCGCAGTACTCATACCCTATATGTACAACTTGGTATGACGCTCAATCATGCCGAGAAAATATAAGCAGAAGGCCCTATTCCACGACAGACTTTTGTGCACGAGTTCGTCGCAGAGTTTGGGACGCCCCTCCGCTCGCTCGGCTTGAACCACTGGCGTGACGCCGCCTTTCGCTGGGTTGCCCAGTCGCTTCAGACAATCCTTGACCCCCGCTCCATCATCAAACGCACGACCACGACCACCTCGTAGCAGACGGTGTGGCTAAAGGACACCGCACCACTCGACCCGGTGTGGAAGAAGCGTATGTAATACATGTACAAGCTACTTATTGATACGCTCAAGGCATATCCGGACTGCTTCAAGGTGCCCCGCGGCCCTGCAACCATAGCCCTGGTGGACCTCGTGATGATGGTTTTACTCATGTTCGAGTTACAAGACAAACTGTCAGCTTCATGGCTTGCGGATGCGTTGGGCGCGCTCCGCATGTCGGGACGCAAGGAGACAAAAGATCTGATGTAGAAGTCAGAATACATGGGCTATTACGTCGTCTTTTTGGATCATCTGGAGAGGTTGGGTGAGGCAGTTCTGGGATCAAGCAGCGCGTATGGACGTCGACCCACCTGCGAAGCGGCAGAGGACTGGCGGTCATTCACTTTGAAGGCGGATTCCGGAATAGATTGTCCACCCGCTCCGCCGACCACTCTAACACAATCTCAGCCCCCGCCCCCACCGTCACAGCGCGGACGGCAACCACCTCCCAACGGACACCGATTAGTGTTTCTCTCAATAACTCGCAATCGCAACCACAGCTGCAGCTACACCCATTTCAACCTACGATGTGCGCCCGATGGTGATCGTCCAGCTGTCGCCCTCCGCATCCATATCAGCACCAGCACCTCCTACCACACACATATCCACAACTTCCCAGTCCGGGGTTGCGCCCTCCTTAACTTCCACATCCTACCCCTCGATGAGATTGTCTGCACTGGACTCCATGTTCAGCGCGTTCGCCGCGCAGTCACTTCCAAAAATTGACCGCCTCGCGGCTATCCGTACAACTGAGGCAGCAGCCATACAGGGACAGCAACAGCAGCAGCCGCAGTTATATGGATCACATCCACCTGACTCCCTGACCAGCACAAGCACAGCTGCCCCGCCCAACAGCGAGTACGAGTGCCAACCACCCAGTGACGCCTATGAAGAGCAGTGCTGGTGACAATTCTAGCGGAGGGATCGGAGGTGCTAGTGGCAACGGCTATGGTGGCGGTGGTGTCGGAGGGCGAAAGTACTATTAGTGGAGGCGTCAGTGCTGTGGTATGTTGTAGATATGTAGAGTGACTTTGAGTTGGGTGTCATAGGGGGGGCGAGAGGAGTGTGGCCACGGTTTGCTATCGATTTCCGTCCCAGTGGAGATGTTATTGCGCATGCGCCTTTTCTTGTCGCACGAATGAGCGTATTCAGAGTCGGATGTACTAACGCTGTTACTGCCAAGTCTCCCAGATATTGAGCAACCGGTTTGGAATTCTCAGCTAATCAATGATGGCAATCACATAGTGGAAGCCCACGTGATGAAGAAGGTAGGCGCTTGAATGGTGCCAGTGTGGAATCCACGTTTGGACACAGGTCAGCGACGGCTTGCCAATACACGCCTTTCACTCTATCGCACAGTCCATCAGGTTCTTCGTTCCATCGTAGAACACATACTACCATCGCAACGTCACAACAGATAGGGTTGCCCAAGAATGTCGCGTTGCTCGACTTGGGTGGTGGAACCACATACAGTCACGGTACCCATACAAACACCATCCTCGACCGAGTTGCATCACATCTCCACTGCCTCAAAGTGTCCTGCGGTCCCACTAGGAAAGCGCTGATTGACCTCTTGATGATGGTCCTGCTTGTGTTTGAGCTCCAGTACAGAGCTTGCCGGCGTCACGGTTCGCGGAATCGCGGTTACTAGTACTGCTAACACTTTGCCCGCGCTATCCATGGTAGCGCATAGCAAGACAAACATTTTAGGCGGAAGTCAGAACACATAGGCTACTATATCTAGGTCCCCGTGGACGTGAACCCATCTGGGAAGCAGTAGAGGACAGGTGGTGCGTGCCCCTTATCATACGCACATTCCGGGAGTAGATTATTCAAACCGTTCCGCCGACGTCCTCAGTACGACCTCAGCCCCCGTTACCAGCGCGGACGGCAAGTCCCCCTGAATGGATACGGATTAGCTTCTCTCTCAAGAACTCACAATCACAACCGCAGCCGCAGTCATACCCATCCCAACTTCCGACGCCGCGCGTGATGGTGATAGTCCCGCCACCGCCCTCCTCCGCCTCCACACCAGCACTAGCACCTCCTACCGTAGACATGTACACAATCCCCCGGTCCTGGTGCGCGCCTTCCCCGCACTTCCGCATCCTACTCCTCAATGAACTGGCCGCACTGGACTACATGTTCAGCAGGTTCCGAGGCTCGTTGCCCAGCCACCTTCGATAATTGATTGCCTTTTGGGGATCCGTGCAACTAAGGCTTCCATACAGGATGGATAGCAGTAGTTGTATGGATCACATCCGCTGCCGTCCCGACTGGCGCAAGCGGAGGTGCCCTGCCCAACTGCGAGTACGACCACAGACTGGTCGGTGATGCCCATGAGCAGCAGTGGCTGCAGCAACTCGAGCGGAAGGGTCGGAGGTCATAGGGGGGCAGCTGTGGAGGCGGAGGCGGAGGTGGTGTCGTTCCAGTGGAGGGGAGAAGGTAGTAGCCGGCGCTACGGGTACAGTAGATCGATATTTAAGATACAGAAAGGTGTTTGGTTTATGTTTATGTCACAGGAGACTCGGCCACGGTCTGTTATCTGAGTCCATTTTGATCGTGATGTAGTCTTGTTGAGGTATCATTCAGAGAGTTGGGCGTCTCTACAAATTCGGATTACAAAAAAAAAAAAAAAAATTCTCGCGT
>QLOS01011782.1:0-10989 GCA_003313725.1 Russula sp. MG48
CCCCAACCACTTAAGTGAACGTTCGCTGACTCCTGTCTATCCATGGATTTCCAAGTCACAGATGCCCTGGAGGGGCATAGAAAGCGCCATCTCGTTGATATGTGACGGTGGACCATCGGTGGGGGGGGGCAGTCAAAAGGAAAGGGATGCTCAGTGGAGGGTGGGGGAAAGATGCGGAGTTGGTAGGTGGCAAGCGGGATAACTACATGATAACTTAGAACTTGGAGGGACGGTAACAAAGGGGATAACTATTTAATAACCCCATATTTCGCAAGACAACTAATATCCGAATAATTTCATTTTGACTTAACTATGAACCCCGCTGTCAAATCTTGGAAGTCCGCAATTATCTGTGTAAATGTCAAGGGCCTATCGTTTTGAAAACCGCTGTAAGCTGTTCTATATACTCCCCTCTAACGGCACCGGGCTCACGTATCAAGAACCCTGTAACACAGTCGGTCTATCATAACCGCAGGCTCCGCAGCCCTGCATTAGAGCCGGAACTGGTCCAAGCATACTACTGTCACTCGCAGACATCTTTCAGGCACAATCAACACAATGTAGAGAGAATAATTGTTTGTGTTCCGCCGCTTGTTGAAAACTAAGTGTGCAGTCTCGTCTCAATTTAGGTGCTGTAAGCGAAGAATGACTGACACTAACGACATGATGCGTTTGGGGCTGACCAGACCCCTCGTATTCCGAGTTCCACTTCTGCTATGTAAGGCGTCTCAATTCAGTAGTGCAGGCAGGTACCCCCTTGCCTTGCCCCACCCCCCACCTCTTTCCCTATTCCGAAGGACCCAATGGTCAATTTCCATGACCCCGCGGTCTTAGCCGCCGACTTTAGTAGGAGTGCTGAACCCCCTATCGTTGAAATAGACTTCATTGACTCATCGCTCCAGATGCTTTCATAAAACTTATTCATGCACTGTATGGTTTATACCTGTCAGCTCTTTTGATGTATATTCTCTCTTGGCTGCTGTTCACTTCTTTATCGCAGGTGGGAGTATTTCTCGACTCTCTGGTTCGAGTGGAGCTTCATCACCAGGAAGCGACCGTATCGGTGGACAATATGGGTGAGCATACCAACATTCGTGTCTGAATACCCGCATGAAAGTTGACCCAGGTCTATGTGGGAATACGCCTGGCAACCCTCCTGTGTGTCGTGATCAACCTCATCGGGTACAATACGAGAAATAGATTAGACTGTCAGGTATTAATGGTCCTTGTTGTGGTAGCCTGGCTGTGTACTCATCCACGTTTCATGAACAGCTCTGGATCCATGCCGTATATGTCAGTCACAGTACAGCTGAGCTATCACATATCATTGAGAGTTGACTTCGACCGTTTTCAGTTTACTGCGTACACGGCCTTTGCGCTTGGTTCATTCTTTATGGTCCTCCGGATGTGAGCGCCTCTTGTCCGCAGAGCACGAATTGTCATAATGACTGTCACAATCAGAATTGCCATATGGGATGCACACAAATGGGTTGTTGCGGTCTCCGTAGGCGTATGGTTGATCAACATAGCTTTCATGATTCGCAGTAGGAGCACACGCGCTATTTCTCCGTCGAGCTCTCTCAAATGTCCTTGTGTTGCACAGCCCTCATCATAGTACGCGGGAATTTACCCCTCCCTCTGTCGTCGTATCTCAAGGATTAACAGACCTCAGCGTACTGGGAGCCAAAAATTCTCACATGCGTTCTCGATGACAGCAGGAAGAGCCTTGCCAACACTACCGCAACTTTCTGCACGGAATTTTGTCTGCTCCTCGTGATGATCATTGGACTTGTGCGCCAGCGGGACCATAACATTGGACGCCTCCTCCTCCGTCAGGTCGCTACTCACACATTTGGTTGCATGCTCGTGAACTCGGCTGACTGGGTACGCCTATCATGACAGGGTTTGGTCTGGTTGGCTGTGGCTACAGCTGCCGAGGTCCCTCCGTTCGTAGGTACTTGTACCACATGAATTTCTTCGCGCTCCCAATACTCTTAGGTCCTCTTATTCCTCAATCTCAATGGTGAGAGAAATATCCTAACACATCCTCTTTGTTGAGGGTTACTTACATTTACCTCAATACAAGACGTGTGGAATGTAGTGGGTGTCTATACCATCATTTGAAACCTCTATCTGTCTAACTATATTGCCCCCGAAGATGTTTCAGCTGTCAGGAAGTTAGTATTTCTTGTTACATCGGCGAATCGGATCAACTAACATCCGAGGTTCGCCAAAGCGATTGCCATGTGAGAAACTGAAGTTGGCGTCTGTGGCGTGTTCAGTGTCTTACAATATGACAGGACCATATGCGTGACACACATGCACAGAGGCCTCAACGCGATCAGGGACCACCACTCGTGAGTCCTGTTGAGCTCGTCATACTATCCGTTGGGCTCAATTGTACGCGACGTAAGCGCACCGGAAATCCCCATCATGACCTTAGGCTGCTGTGCGCCAGCCGGGACAGCTACTAGTATCCCATCCGGGTCTACCTTCTCAAGCGATCGGGGTATAGAGTCGCAGACGGCAGTGCGTGTTGCCATATCGTCCCATGTTTGGCAGTCGAGCGACAAAAGCGATGACACCCCTTGGGAACCGACGTCTACTACAGTGGCAGGTTTTCAAGGAGCCACCGCTGTCTGATATCCACACCGTAACTTCGTCTCGCGTGCGCCGAACTGTTACTAGTATGATACTTATTTGGCAATAAGTTGCTCGGCAACGGTAACTCCTTTCTCTCGTAGTCTATCTGTAAGGGACGCGTCGGTAGCGTTCGCAGCAGGTATCTCGAGCTTGCTGCTGCCTTCCTTCCGTAATATTCCAATTTCTCCTTTGAAGCCGATGTAGTATATTTCGAGTGCTCCCTTCTCCAACAGAATCACTCTACACAAACACTCGTGAGGACAGGATGTAATTAACAATTTTGGGTTACGTGCAAAAAACAAGGACCGACTGTTGATATTTGTAAAGGCGGCCATGCGGGGCGAGGCTTACTCCCGCCGCACTTTTATGATCCCGCTGCTGACCCGGATCGTGAGCGCCGCGAGCTCACCGCGCTGATGCCCCCATGCTGGCAAGCGCCGCCAGACGATGAAGTATAAGCAGTATTATTGGGCTTCTGTCGTCATCGGGCGCAGACGCACGAGGAGGTGGTATCTTCGTTGCCATGGGACACAGCGCTGATCTCTGGGCGGTGCACGGGAATTGTGACGGGATAGCAAGTGGAGGTACGTAGTTACCTTTCTTTGTGGAACTCCAACTCAGGACCGACAGGACGACGTAGAATTGTATGACGCAATTGGTGGGGAGTGTACATCACAGCGACGAATGATTACAGTACAAATGACATGACATAGCGTTTGCTCGCGATCTGGCGCTGGGGAGATGGTCAAGCTGAGGTCGGTCGGCTATCCGAGTTAGGCGCTGGAAGTGGAGATGACGGTAGCCGAACTATCGATGACTCCGGGAACGGCGACGGGTTGTCCACAAGCACAGAGAGCATGCTGTCTGGTTCGCAGGGGGTAGCTGAGGCCCATGCAGAGAGTGCAACGCGGGTGACGTCGCCCACGGGTTGGCGGATGCCCCCGTCGAACACCCCTGAGAATGTGCTGGACCGGATGGCCTGCGTGATGCGCGGCGGCTCGAACACTGACAGAGAAGGCGAGGGAGAGACCAACAACGGAGAGCCTCTGCGTGATGATGGTGTGCCCCAGTCTGGCAGCTCCCCCTCGCCGGTAGTGCTCCGCGTACGTATGCGTCTTGCACCACGGAAAGCGCAGTGCCCGCGCCGAACGAGAGCCGGACCCACATGCATTCTTCAGCTACCCACCATCAGCAAACGCCACAGTAGACTCAAACCTGACATTGTTGAGGCTTTACAGTTCCTGAAGTGCCTGTATCGTCGAGAACTCATCTTCTGAGAAGAACAAAGCACAACCTCAGAGCTGGAGATGGAGACAGGAACCCAAGAGCATGTCGAGGGAAGTGTTGTCGATGGAAGTGTAGAATCTGGGGGTTGGGACGACTTGGTTGGAGATCTTCGGGAGGACTCGGATCGAGTCATGAGGGTTTTCAAGATTTTGATGATGAGGATGTTTTTGTTCAAAGTGTTGTGTAGGTATTGTACGCGCGACGCTGCAGGAGGCACAGATAAATTCGACAGTGCGAAGGAATACTAAGGGGGTGCTAAAAGGATGGTTTAGGCAGCCAGGCGATCACACAATGGGTTGGAGCACACGTCGCGAGATTACACTGGAGGAAGATGTGGGCTAGCGAGGGCTCTAAGATGGTTGCTGCCTTTTTCCTTCGATTGTATAACTCTAAGGACTTAAATACATGAGGGACAGTAGTTACGCAGGAATCGGGCCCTCCTGCTCGCGTTTCAAGCGAGGGAAGAGGGATGCTCCCTCCGTCTCGTGTCTGAGGCGAGGGAGGGGGTGGGCGGCGAAAAGAGAGCCCTCCCACTCACGTTTTGGCAAGGGAAGGGAGATGGTCCCTCTGTCATGCGTTTAGGCGAGGGAGGAGGTAAGTGGTGAGAAGCAAGCCCCATCAGGGAGCGAAAGAGTAGTCGAACCCCACTTAACCATAGGGGTATGACCCATAACCCTTAGCCTCAGGTCCTCTACCGGGGCTCAGCTCGATGTGTAGGAAAGCCCTAGCCCGACTATTGTAAGCCGAGCCGGGCTCTGCAAACCACTACAGTCAGTCGACTCCCTCCTAATGCCTACCAGGTATAACCCATACTCCATAGGACATACATTTTTGGATTTCCCAAGTTGGTTTGGGTGCAGGGCAATCCGTAGGCCATAACCCATACCTAGGGTCGGATAATGCTGATGTAGCACTAAAATGGGGAATTGTATTATGTAATACATATTTTGAACGTCTCAAGATGGCAACAGATCAACTTTTTCATTATGACGACACCTATCGAGACCCCTAGCTTTGACATCAGATCCGAGACGAGACTGGAAGACAAGGCTTGAGGGCAAATCAAAGGCCCGCAAACGACTGATTATTTTACATAGCTTCATAATAAGGCCCTCTCGAATCCCTCATAACCCATTGCTCTGGGGCTTTCCCGAGAGGTATGCGCTAGGAGGGAGTCGACTGTACATGATAATAATTCCCCTTAACTCAGGTGCTGTAAGTGAAGGATGGTTGACATTAACCACATGATGGGTTTGGGGCTGACCAGAGGTGTTGCATGGCGCCATGTGCGCTCTTGGCGTTTACCCCCCTCGCTCCCTAGCTCCGCTTCTGCTATGTAAGGCGTTTCACTAGTGAAGGAAGATAACCCCTTGCCCTGCCCCACCCCCCTCCTCTTTCCCTATTCCGAAGGAACCAATGGTCAATTACCGTGACCCCGCGGTCCAAGTCGCCGACTTTAGTAGGAGTGCTGAACCCCCTATCGTTGGAATAGACTCCACTGAGTCGTCGCTCCAGATACTTTCATAAGATTTACTCATGCAATGTATGGTTTATACCTGTCAGCTCTTGATGTATATTCTCCTTTGGCGACCGTTCACCTCTTAATCTCAGGTGGGAGTATTTCTCGACTCTCTGGTTCGAGTGGAGCTTCATCACCGGGAAGCGACCATATCGGTGGACAATATGGGTGAGCATACCGACATTCGTGTCTGAATACCTCCATGAAAGTTGACCCAGATCTATGTGGGGATACGCCTGGCAACCCTCGTGTGTGTCGTGATCAACCTCATCGGGTTCAATATGAATGGGATAAACTGTCAGGTATTGATGGTCCCTGTTGTGGTAGCCTGTCCATGTACTCATCCATAATTCATAAACAGCTCTGGATCCGTTTCGAATATGTCAGTCACAGTACAGCTGAGCTATCACCTATCATTGAGAATTGACTTTGACCGTTTTCAGTTTACTGCGTACACGGCCTTTGCGCTTGGTTCATTCTTTATGGTCCTCCGGATGTGGGTAACCCTTTCCCACGGAGCACGGAATTGTCATAATGACTATTACAATTAGAATTGCCATATGGGGTGCACACAAATGGGTTCTTGCGGTCTCCATAGGCGCATGGTTGACCAACATAGCTTTCATGATTCGCAGTAGGAGCACACGCTATTTTGTCGTCGAGCACTCTCAAACGTCCTTGTATTGCACAGGTTTCATCATAGTACGGGGGAATTTACCCCACCTTCTGTCGTCGTATCTCAAGGATTGACAGACCTCAGCGTACTGGGAGCCAACAATTCTCACATGCGTTCTCAATGATAGCAGGAAGATCCTTGCCAACACTACTGCAACTTTCTGCACAGAATTTTTTCTGCTCCTCGTAATGATCATTGGACTTGTGCGGCAGCGGGACCATAACATTGGACGCCGCCTCTTCCATCAGGTCGCTACTCACACATTTAGCTCCATACTTGTGAACTCTGCTGACTGGGTATGCCTATCATGACAGGGTTTGGTCTGGTTGCTTGTGGCTACAGTTGCCGAGGTCCCTCCATTCGTGGGTACTCGTGCCACATGAATTTCTTCGTGCTCCCAATACCCTTAGGTCTTCTTATTCCTCAATCTCAATGGTGAGAGAAATCTCCTAACACATCCTCTTTGTTGGGGGTTACTTACACTTACCTCTTCAATACAAGACGCGTGGAATGTAGTGGGTGTCTATACCATAAATTTGGAACCTCTATCTGTCTAACTATATTGCCCCTGAAGATGTTTCTGCTGCCAGGAAGTTAGTATTCCTTGTTATATCGGTGAACCGGATCAACTAACATCCGAGGTTCGCCAAAGCGATTGTCATGTGAGAGAAACTGAAGTTGGCATCTGTGGCGTGTTCAGTGTCTTACAATATGACAGGACCATATGCGTGACACGCATGCACAGAGGCCTCAACGCGATGAGGAACCACCAATCGTGAGTCCTGCTGAGCTCGTCATACTATCCGTTGGGCTCAATTGCACGCGACGTAAGCGCACCGGAAATCCCCATCGTGACCTTAGGCTGCCGTGCGCCAGCCAAGATAGCTATCCCATCCGGGTCTACCTACTCAAGCGATCGGGGTATAGAGTCGCAGACGGCAGTGCGTGTTGCCATATCGTCCCATGCTTGGCAGCCGAGCGGCCAAAGCGATGACACCCCTTGGGAATCGACGTCTACTACAGTGGCAGGTTTTCAAGGAGCCACCGCTATCTGATATCCACTACACCGTAAAGTCGTCTCACGTGCGCCGAACCAATACTGGTATGATACTTATTTGGCAGTGGGTTTCTCGGCAACTCCTTTCTCTCGTAGTCTATCCGTAAGGGACGCGTCTGCAGCGTTCGCAGCAGGTATCTCGAGCTTGCTGCTGCCCTCCTTCCGTAATATTCCAGTTTCTCCTTTGGAGCCGATGTAGTATATTCGAGTACTCTCTTCCCTAACAGAATCACTCTACGCAAACACTCGTAAGGATGTAATTAACAATTTCGGGTTACGTACAAAAAACAAGTACAGATTGTTGATAGTTGTTAAGGTGGCCACGCCCCTCTCCCTCGAGCAAAGAGATGTTCAATGATGGTCAGACATCGTCAATTTCTGAAAAGTGGACGATGTTCGTGTGATTGGCGTACTAGTAGACGCGCAGGCGTGGGTGCCGATGAATGTCAACCTCAAGCATCCCTCCCCCATTGTTGAGACTGGTTGAACGAGGGTCCGAGGCCGAGGAATGAATGCTGAGGCCGAGATGGATTTGATTGTAGCTGCGAGCAGAGGGTAGGGCACTGTGACGAGGACCTCAGGCGGTGATAGTAGCCTGAGTACAGTATGAACTCCCCTACAGTGTTCTATGGGTCCTTGAGACACCGAAACTCGAAACTCAATCTCCGACTCAGGCTGGCACTTGGAAATTTCAAAATTAGTTATCTAGGTACAGTAGTCTCTTTGTTGAAAATCCCGATGAAACGTGCCAAAAATATGGGTATAGCCAAGGACAGCTTCACTCTCAATCCTTAGCATCGGCAAAAAATCAATACTATTTATGAGAATGCCGAACCTTGTCCGAAAAAACTGAAAAGTAAAATCCATTAACGTTAGCGGAGACTACGCGGGACTCTCTGATGGATCAAGATTCTCGGGCCGCAAAGTAGTTGGGAATAGATTAGATGTTCAGGGTTCTGACTGGCTGGGGTAACGGGCGAGCTCCGGCTGAGTGGGAACGTTCGGGTTCTGGGCATCGTCATGGGCACCGATGATTGCCATGCCTGCTGTGGCAAAGGAGGCCGTAGTCGAGGACGAAAGCGAAGATACCGCCCTGAGAGGGATATGGTCAGATTGACCCACAGCGAGGTCTGCGGGTATTTGGGGGTCCCAAGGGCGGACGGTGCTATGCGCCAAAGGGAAGGTGGGCGAAAATAGCGGGCCAGGTACCGTAGGAGGGTATTGCGGAGCAGTGCCGCCGCTAAGGGCAGACTGAGGGATGGGGTTGGTCGTAGACAAGATGTCAGTGGTGAATCGTGTGGTTCCATGATCGGCTATACGCTGCGGAGAATCAAGATCGCTGCTGCGTCCGGGGGAGGCAGGATGGGACGATGTAGTGGCTGGAAAAGTACGTCGCGATGGGCCAGGGACATGATCAGATGACGAGTCGTCTGCCGGGTATGGGCTGACATGAGCTGTAGGGAAGGGAACGATGGGAGTGGTGTCACTAAAGGGGAAGGTAGACAGGGTAGTTGCGGGAATGTAGGCAGCAGCCCCCATTGCCCCGTCGCGGTGGTCTTGGAGATTACATGAAGGATATGACAATGGGTCATGCAGAATGTTGCGATCATTGGTGAAGGCAGTGAAAGCTGTCGGGGCAGCATCGGTGTCTTGGTGTAAATCAATATAAATACGGCGGATGCCTATAAGAATATAGATAGGGAGACTATAAGCCCCACGAGTCCGCGCTTCTTGAGCGATTGCATTCCACAAGGCACAGAACTCATGCTGCAGCCCAGGAAGAGCATTTCGTACGTTAAAATTGGAAAGTGATCCTAGGATGGAGCTTGATATCTGGTAACGTGCATCACGACCGAGCAGCGAAATCTGGTCCGTGGTGTGGATCAAGTTTACAAGCAACACGCTATCATGGCTACGTTCGGGGAAGTGTGGAAGGTCGGCCCCTAATTGATCCGCAGCGAGCGCAATCCAACGATCGTTGCGTTCCCGTACATTTGCAATGACGCCGGCAACAACGAATTGTGCACAGAAGTCAATTTCCTGGTCGTTTGTATTGCCCCGCCTTGTGAGAGAATGCCCCGCTTCAACTGATTGCAGCACAGGATGCAGGCCCCTGTCGAAAACGTGTTCAAGGATCCCCCAAGTTGCGTTGGGAAGGCGTACTGCGTCGGCGACCTTCACGCAGGTGACGAGTCGCTGTATTTTGTCCGACTCCGAGACCAAATTGGAGGCCCAAGTACGGTCCAAGAAGTCCATTATGGTCTCCGGAAGTTTCCTACCGCACAGATGAACGAGAAAGCCCCGGGGATCCTTGACCACGTTCGAACTAAGAAGGCCAAGGATGCACTGAAAAAACCGATCCAGTTCGTGGTCCTGGGACAGTGTGTCGAATGTCCACAGCAGGACACGGCTGTCGATCTCCGCTGATGACCCCTGGACGGTTGTCTTGGTTATCTCCTCTCTGCCTTGAAAAATCCATTCGCGATAATAGTCCATTAAGTAGGAAAAGCGGGTCGATCCAGAGAAAGTAACACGCCTGAGAATCTGGAAGATCGCATACAATACACCGGCACAGGCCCGACAGGCCGGCGAAGAAAGTGGCGCATAGTATGGGCTGTCGAGCCGGAAGATGGGCGTAATTGTGATGAATATGTACGCCGCGACCGAAATCGCGATCCACCAAACTACGACATAGAAGACGGTGTGACTGATATTGAAGAGATATATGAGAAGGCCGGCAAAGAAAAGGAAGAGGGAAAGATGAATCAGGGTCGGTAGCGCTTCAACCGCCCAGGAAAGGCGCAACCTATCGACGCCGTGGGCAAAGAATTCACGGACCCGAGCTCTCTCGTGTGGACTGTATCGTGGGGGCTGAGTGATCCTGAGGTATCGACGTGCCCATTGTTGTAGCAATGTCGCCAGCATAGCACAGGTAAGGCTAATAACCAGGCTCAAAACCAGGAGTGAGTTCACCCAGATGGAGTACTTCGGTGGAGAGAACGGTGACGGCTTAGCCAGAGTCGAAGGGATGGATGGGCGAGACACGTTGGGTTCGGCGAGAATCTGATAAATATTTTCGAGATAGAATGCGGATGTATCCTGGGAGTTTTGCTTGAGGTCCAGGACAGTCACCGCAACCAACGCCGCAACGGCGGCAGAGAATAAACCGGTCTATGTTTTTGACTTGATTGTGAAGTGATGCGGGAAGTCAAAGATGAGGGCTCACAAAGATCAGGATCCCTTCGGCATCTTTTTGCCAGCGTTCAGCCATCTTATTGTCCTCTTCTTCTGCCATTTCCTGATACATAAAGAAGAATGGCCCAGAGCTATCAGCAAATTCGGGCTGTGCCTCCCGGTTTTGATTCCCCTGAGGGGCATCTAATATACATGTAGGCGAAACTGGTGGGGGCGAAGAAAATTGCAAGTATCATACCTGGTTCAGCCGCTTCCTCGGACTCGGGTTGTACGTTGACTCGCTGCATGGAAGAATCGATTTCCTGTTTGAGCAGGAATTGTTGACGAAGAGGCTTTGTATGTATCTATTTATTCGAAAAAGTGACGCCCGCACCCACACCTGGGGCCGATGCAGAGCCAGCAGCCAGCAATTCCTTTTGTGACATCTACATCCAAAAAAATATACGGACTATACGTCATACGGCGTCGTAGAGGAGGCTCGAGTCTCAACAACCTGAGCTCCTGTGTCAGCTTCGTCCCTCAGTATATCCTCCCCGTTCTCAATCGGCGGCGTCGGGATCACTTCTCTGCCTCCGGGCTTTGCATTCCGGCTTAGGAGGTTAACTTTCTTCA
>QLOS01011786.1:0-20701 GCA_003313725.1 Russula sp. MG48
ACGTGTAAGATGGTATACTATCCTTGACCCATCCTTCGGAGCCCCTTCAGTCCAAATATCCGATAGAAACATAGATAATACAATGACATTATATCGTTCAAGATGTCCCAGCAGATGTCCGCCGGATTTTATATAGTATGTGTCTTTGACAGATCGGCGGAACGATATTAAATACACATTTACAACGTGTCCGACGCATCTGAATAGATATATTGGGTATCCGACTGTTACGGCTCGACGGGCCGATAGCATGACTTGTGCGATGCGAGACTATGTGCGAGATGCGTCACATGAGTATGATGCGGGAGCATGTGCCTGTGTGCGAGTGACTGAGCACGAGTGACTTGAGCGCAAAGGTAGCAAGTGCCTTCCCACGTGACTGCGGGGATAATGAGTTGCTTGGAGTAAATGCAAAGTAGATAGGCATCTAGATAAGGATGATATCTAGGGGCGCGATCCAGAGCTGAGTCTTGCAGCGACTCAGAGAGGCGTGTGAGATGAAAGCAAGTTCTTACTGCTCTTCAGAGGGCTAAACCGTGTCTGAGAGAGGAAGCAAGGTGAGGAGTTCAAGACTAGAATCGATTGCAAAACTAAGTCAAGCTTAGGGCTTGACTGGTGTAAACTAGAGCCCTTATATAGGCTCTACAGGAGAGGTCATGTGCTACTGCCATCTGAGTCACAACAGCAATGCAGTACAGCCTAGATGTGACATAGGGTCACATCTGTGAGTCATCGTAAGGATCAGCCAATAGCGTAAGTAGAGCGCACAGCAGAAGGCTGTGCTGTATCAGTATCAGTCATGAGTAATGCAAGGCAGTATCATATGAGCGCAGCCTGGTCACAGGCTGCGCTGCCAAGCCGGATCACATCAGTCATCATGGGAGTCATGGTAGGTAAAAATAGATAGTCCGGACCGTAGCAAGTGTACCAAAGATCATAACAGTATGCCCCCTCCTAGGGGGAATGGCTGCCACAGCATTCAGGTGGGAGGCAGGGCACACGCGCACCGAAGGGGAACAACTTGGCGGGGAGGGGAGACTTGCCCGAGACGAGTGTGTGGCACGACCCACACAGGGAGTGCGGTGACAACATCGGTCTGGTGGGTAGCAGGGCGGCCACGTAAGTAGTAGTCGAGGGGCGGCATGATGGGTCGTGCCAATATCTGGTCCAGCTTGGGGCCGATGTGCGACATGATGGCAGCCTCATAGAGGCACAATTCGATGAGTCACAGCTTGTCCCGCAGCTCATGGCTGCAGTGCACAAGGGCGGCGTCTTGCTCCAGCTGCACTGCGGAATAGTCGCTGCAGCTCACAGGCAGGCAGGTAAGGTGGGCGTACTTGACGGTGAGTTGGTGATGTAGGGCGTGGATCCCAGTGCAGTATCTGTGGACGTCAGCCATCAGCCCCGGGTCCCTAAGGTCTTCGACCAGCTTATCGACATGGCGGTGGTGTGAATGATTCTTGTTGAGGGGCAGGAGGTCCCAGTTGTCGATGGCGGGGAGGTGTTTGTCATCGTGGGGCTTAGCATAGAGGGGCTCAGCGAAGATGGGTGAGTTCGTAGTCAGCTGTCCTAGAATGATGGGCTCATTGAAGTGTGGGAAGTGCGCGTAGTACGTGGCCGGGATGAGGCGGTTGTTGTGATTGGGGACAAGGATAATGTTCCTGTCACCTGGGTTGTCGTCAAGTCTATGCCAGCGCAGGAAATAACCATCGTAGCTGATGGTGTTGGCAGGTTGACTGTATCCGGGTGCTGGGGCACTAGTACTGACAATGGGGACTCCTCCTCCTTGATTGAGGGTGGCGGTGGCGATGTTTGTGTAGCTGCAGATCGGCGTAGGGGTCATGTGGGCGGTCTGCTGGCCCATGCTGGTGGTGGTAGCGGCGGTATGCCCAAGGATTGCACTCAGCTGCTGTGGTAGTCACTGAGTACCTGCAACATTTGCTGGTCTCGCCGATGGGCTCCAAGTGGCGTGTCCATTGCCAATCTGTACAGGGGCATTGCACATTCCGCAGAAGTTGTCTGCGCTAAGGGGGTGGTCGGCGTAGTCTGAGTGCAGGCTAGGGACTGGAGAACCTGCGCTAGGAGCTGGTCGGCCTGCTGTTCCAGGCTGAGGACTGGCTGAGGAGTTGCGGAGTGGGCTGGTATCGCCGTCTGAGCTGCTGCTGGTCTCGTCGCTGTCGACGATGGTGAGTATGCGGGCAGAGAAGGGGACCTGTATGGCGCAGGTGCTGCTGTCATCCTGAGGGCTGGTTGTCGTCGCAGGGGTCGCACTGGTAGGGCTGCTGCTGCCTTTCTCTTGGAGCTGCTGGACTTGTTGTGGGCCATTGGTGGTCATGGGGAGAGTGGAGTAGGCTGGTGGTGGTAGTGTTTGAAAGTCCGGTCCGGTCCGGTTTTTTTGCCCTTTTTGGGAATAACTGGAACTGTGACCAGTTTCATATTTTCAGAAAGTAGCTTAAAACTGGACTGAACCACTGAGGACCGGTCTTAGTCAGTCCAGTTCAAGTCTGATAACCAGTTCAAACTCGTTGGAACCATGACCAGTTTATGACTAGTTGGAACCAGTCCAGACCGGTCTTTTGACTCTTTCATAACGCAGGCAAAGTCAAAGTCATAATAATATTAAGCTAAAATCTAAGGTAGTACTGAGCATCTATTTAATAAATACAGTAATACATTTAAACCACCCGCGAGAGGGGGCTGTTGTGACAGGTTAACCGTAGCAAAGGACCTTGCGCGCTTGTGTGCGAGGGGGTGGTGAAGATGTCGATGCAGCCCGTGTCGCTGCTGTCGCTGGCCGCCATCAATGCAGCCCGCATCACTGCCGTCGTTGCCGTCGCCGGCTGCCGTCGATGCAGCCCGCATCGCTGCCATCGCTGCCGCCATGTCGATGTCGTCGATGTCGCTGCCGTCGTGTCGATGTTGTCAATGCCGCTGTTGCGTCGATGCCGTCACATCGATGCCATCATGTCAATGCCATTGCGTCGATGCCGTCGACGCCACCGCTGCAGCTCCGTCGCTGCTGCCCCATTGATGACAGCGGCGACGTGGCGGCAGGGCGTCACCATAAAGGACGAAACCACCCCCAGTTCGCCTTTCTGAGCGAGGGGGGGTGGCGGCAGCGATGTAGCGGTGAAGCGTCGGCACAGAAGACCGAAAAAAAAACACCCCCAGCCCGCATTGCGAGCAAGGGGGGTGTTGGCGACGTGGCGGGCCTGGTGGACGGGCAGCTGCGTCTATGTACCTGCGAAAGACCATTATTGGTTAGTAAGTGTGATACAACAAAAAAGAAAAGAAAAACATACAAAGGACGGCACGCTCAATTGAGCGTGCCGTCCAGTGGGCAACGTTGAGTTGAGAGAGGGTGAGGGAGCGACGCACGTCAGTGTGTACAGTGGCAAACATTGCCAAATACAGCCCGTGCGTGTCCTGACTACAGTTGGGCTCCCTCCCGGTTACAAAACATAATATAGTTGCTTAAATCCTAATAAAAAGTGAATCTAAATTATGATGCCTCAGTAAATAGCAAAAAGCCAGTTCAAACCAGTTATAACTGGTTTTTTGGCAGTTTTGATTGTATATACTCAATAGAACTGGAACCGGTTAGTATTACCCCAAATTGGGAAAACTGTAACCGGCGGTCCGGTTCCTACCAGTTATGGTCTGGTCCGGTTTCCGGTTTTTTTTCGGTCCATAGGACTGAACTTTCAAACACTAGGTGGTGGAGATGGGGTGCGAAGGGAGCAAAGTGGTGATGTTCCTGCTGAGCTGAGGGTGGTCCTTATAACCATTTTTCGAACTGCAGTGGAGTTTTCTCGGTGATACTTGAGTACTAATTTTAGCACGTGTTTCAGGTTGCTGCGCAGTTCCCATGTGTCTTCTGCTGCGGAGTATCCTTTCCATCTAATGTGGTACTGAGGGGTTTTCGCCTTTCCATACAGGCGATGGTCTAGAATGGCCTTGACTTTGTACTCTGCTTCTCTGTTGATGACATCTGGAGGCGGTTCTTTGAAGTTCCGGCCATGCTCTGGGGTTTCTACATACGGGGTCAATAGACTGGCGTGAAAGATGTTGTGGACTTTTCTGAGTTTCCACTGCGGGGGTATTGCGACTTGATACACTACTGGGGAAATGACATTTGTGATTGTAAATGGGCCATATTGTCTGGCTGCGAGCTTGGCGCTTGGCTGCGTGATTTGGATGTTCCTTCCTTTGAGCTAGACCTTCTGTCCTTTTGTGAATGGTCTGAATTTGGATCCTTTCCTGTTAGCCACCATGGTCTGGGCGTTAGTGATGGCTGTCTGTGCTGCAGTGTGGGCTTCTTTGATGCGATCAAGTCGCTCGTTGATGGATGGTATTTTCTTGGATCTTGGGGGCTGATGAGCGCGCAGAATGTGTCCTAATAGGAGTTTGAACGGGGCCTTCTTGGTCGTGCTGCTGGGCCATGCGTTGTGGGTGTACTGGGCAATGGGTAGCAGGGAGGCCCAGTCGTTCTGTTGGTGATTCACGTAGATGCGTAGGTACTGCTCAAGCCACTGGTTTGTCCTTTCTGACTGGCCATCTGTTTGAGGGTGATAGGCTGTGCTAATGTTCTGCGAGATGCCAAGGAGTTTGCATAGCTCTTTAGGGAAGTGTGAGGCGAAGTGCATCCCTCGGTCGCTGATGACCTTTTGGGGGATGCTGTGGTGCGGGAAGATGTTCTTAGCATAGAGTGCGGCAATCTCCGGTGCAGTGCTGGCCTCATTGCATGGTATAAAGATAGCTGCCTTCGAGCAGTCATGATCTGTGATGGTGAGGATGGAGTCAAAACCTTGTGACTTTGGGAGCTTAACGATGAGGTCTAGAGCCACTGTCTCGAAGGGCAGGGCTGTCATGTTCATGGTGATGGGTACTATCGGTGTTATGCTTTTTTCTACTATGCTCTCTCTCTATCTCTACTTTCACCTTTACTCTTTGTCCCTTCGCTTTTTACCCGCTACGGTACCGGCAGACCAGTGACTCACGTGCCGCAGATACTGGTAGAGTAGGAGGCTCCCACGCCGATGTCTATATAAGAGCCTACTGTACGATACATCAAGACCCAAGCTAGTTCTCTTGTACCAATACTAGCCATTTGTGACTCCCCTCTCAGCTTGTGCACCACAGCTCCCTGGGACGATTCCCCAGACTCCATTCTACGTCCGAAGGTCTAACCCGCCTAAGCGTGACTAGACGATACGCGTGGGCCCTACGTGTAACATTAGAACTAGCTTCCCGAACATCGACAAACTGGAACAGACCGACGAACAACTCCTCGACGCACTCGAAGAACAAGACCACCTTGACCAGGTGGAAGTACATTTGAACGCCCGTGTCAGAGTACACGGCAACTACTGCGCCCAGACTTGCGCCGTCACGTTCAATATCAAACACGAATTCCTAGCCCACCAGCTATTCCTCCTCCACGAGCGACGTACCGCTCTGGCCCTAGTGATCCAACAACTACAACTCCGAATCGTGCAACGACAACCTGGAAGGCGCCGGCAGTCCCCATCTACGTGACGGGTCCTTCCCCCAGCAGTCATCGACCCCCATTTTACGTCGAAGCAAATTCGACTGACGAAGCACCACGAGACAGAATCCCCAGAACCAGAATCGGAAAGAAACAAGCCGTATTTTGCAAGAAAGGCACGAAGCTCTCACCAACGGTGTTCGCACCTTGGGACGGATACTATTCACTCTACAGTGGACGCGTATACCCTCTAGTATACCACCGTAACATCTTTTACACCTTCGACCAAGACTGGAACGAAGAGAAGGGCTGATTTGAAAACGGCCGGACAACAGGACTCCCCCCAAACAAAGTACTCAACCCCGATATCGACAACTTCACGGGTGAAAACCTCACACGCGAAGTACTCCTCCCATTAGCATCCGAACTCGAAGCCACTACCAGTCTCGAAACACTGCGAAATCCCCCAGACGACGAGGCTACCGAGCCTTCACACGAACAATCAGCCCAGACGACAGACGACGAACCCATCCACCCCCCAGTTACCCGCATGGCAACAGTTACACTTACACCCACGCAGACGGCCACGCTCGCACGCACAGCCCCCAGTGGCGGTGGCGGTGGCGGTGGCGGTGGCGGTGGCGGTGGCGGAGGCGGAGGCCCCCCACCTGGCCAACCAGCACAACAAGCGGCAGCAGCACCTGCCCCCAACGCCAACGGCAAACTTGAAGGCAAAGAGCCCCCCATATTCGACGGAGACCGCCTCAATGCCGACGAATTCCTACACACGCTTAAGCTATACCAGTACCTCAACCAAGCAGCACCCATCATAGCGGATCCATATCGAAAGGTCGCCCATGCCCTGACCTACATTCGCGGCCCCGCGGTCACCGAGTGGAAGAGGTCACAGGAGGACTGGATCATGGGCAACCCAATACCGATGCCACCGCTACCTAACGTGTGGGAACAGTTCGAACAGAACTTTGTCCAGGATTGGACCAACACAAATCAACAATATCGAGCAGCCACAGAATTAGACAAACTCAAAATGCAGGGTATGGATATCGACAATTACATCACCAAGTTCGCGGAATGGGCCAGGAAGGCACAGTACCAAGAAGACGACCCAGCGGTCCTCGAGAAATTCAAATGAGGCCTCAACATCAAGGTGCTGGACAACTGCATGAACTTCGACCAACCACAGAACTGGGTGGATTGGAAGGCCGCAGCTCGGAAGCGAACGGCGATCCTCACCGCACTTGAGCCCCACCGCCAAGCCTTTTTCGCCCAGAAGAAGATCGCCGCTGGGAACAGGCCTCCGCAAGGGGGACTCCCACGGCCATTCTTTGCCCCTAACCGCAATTCGCGAGGACAATTCAACCCACGACGCGAACCCCGCCGACCTGACCCCGACGCCATGCAAGTAGACGCAGCCCGCAAAGCCGTCACCGAAGCAGACAAAGAATGATGCCGACGAGAGGGACGGTGCTACTTCTGTCAGGCTCAGGGACACATCTCCCGAGCCTGCCCAAAGAGACCCACTCAACGCCCCGAGGCTAAGCGCGCGCAGACCACCACAGAACAACCCGAAATGGGCAACAGCGGGCAGACGACGCCCCTGTCCCAAGACGCAGTCCTGGCATTCATAAAAGGACTGGGAGAGGAAGAGTACCAAGAATTGGCAACGAAGTGGGGACAGATGTGTGGAGAAGAGGATTTTGGCCAAGCTTGAGCAAGACGGCCTTTGCTCGAGCTATGTTTCAGCGTGATGTATTTTTACCTCATATTAACGCTATGCGAATCCCAGTTTCGTTTCACACCGCACTGAAAAAGGCCGACCTCCTCGCATTCTTAGACAGCGGAGCCACAGAATGCTTCGTAAGCCAACAATTCATCGAACAACACCGACTGGGGATGAAATTACTCCCAATGCCACGACGACTGAAAAACGCTGACGGGTCACCAAACAAAGGCGGCAACATCACCCATTACACTGACCTGGAGGTAGTGACGGGGGATGCCCCTCACACCCTACGGTTCTACGTGGCCCACATGGATGGCGATTATATCGTATTAGGATACCCCTGGTTCGCCGCTGCCAATCCCCAACCCAACTGGAAGAAAGGCACCCTACCAGCCAAGGTGATACTGAGAACCGCCGGAGCCGCAGCCCAAGCAGCCACCACGAGTACTCCAGTCGCTGGGATGAAGGCGGTTACCGTCAGCAATCCCCCAATACTACAACCAGGGGACCAGTTGATAATGCACCTCGCAAAGACGACGGTGGCGCAACAGCTGGCTCAGGCGGCCAACACCCAGTCTAAGAAGGCATGGGACCAAATCGTCCCTGCCCAATATCACAACCACGCCCGTGTCTTCGACGACGAGGCGGCACAACGTTTCCCAGAATCTACACCATGGGACCACGCCATCGAGCTTAAACCCGACGCACCAGCCTCCATCGACTGTAAGATTTACCCCCTGACACCTAAGGAAGACGAAGCCCAACAAAAATTCCTCGAGGAAAACCTCAGGATTGGAAGAATCCGACGTTCCAAATCACCATACGCATCGCCGGTCTTCTATATACTGAAGAAGGATGGAACCTATTGCCCCGTCCAAGACTACCGCAAACTAAACTCCTGGACTGTCCAAGACACGACCCCACTCCCGTTGATTAGAGAACTCATGGATTGACTAACGCAAGTTCCCGGGGGGAGATCCGGACTCTTCACGAAGTTGGATGTGCGATGGGGCTACAACAACATTAGAATCCGAGAAGGAGATCAAGGGAAGGCGGCCTTCAAAACGAGTCGAGGACTCTTCGAGCCCATGGTGATGTCCTTCAGACTCACCAACGCCCCAGCAACCTTCCAAGCGATGATGAACCACATCTTCAGAGAGTTGATCAACGAAGGATACGTGACCGTGTACATGGACGACATCCTCATCCACACCCCAAACGACATTCCCCTCCACCGACGAGTAGTACACGCGGTACTCGCTGTACTCGAAGAACACGACCTATACCTCAAACCGCAAAAGTGTCTATTCGAAGTAACGCAAGTCGAATATCTCGGGGTGATCATAACCCCAGATACAATCGCAATGGACCCAGTCAAGGTGGCAGGCATCAAGGACTGGAAAGTCCCCACCACGACCAAGCAGGTCCAATCGTTCATCGGGTTCCTTAACTTCTACCGCATGTACATCTGGAACTTTAGTGTCATCGCGGCTCCCCTCAACCAACTCATCGCACGAAGTGCACGAGGAGAGGGGTTCCACTGGACCCCAGAATGCCAAGAAGCCTTCGAAGCGCTCATCGACGCGGTTACCACGGCCCCAGTACTACGCCAACCACAGTTCGATTTACCCTTCACCATTGACACGGACGCCTCCAACTACGCAGTCGGAGCAGTGCTCCACCAAAAGGACGAACGAGGCAAGAATCACCCGGTCGCATTCTTATCAAAAACCCTGGATGCCACACAACGGAACTGGGACATTTATGACAAAGAAATGTACGCGGTGGTCGTCGCACTCACCACCTGGCGACCGTACGTGGCGGGGAGCAGACATCAGACGATAGTCCACACCGATCATCAAAATCTCATCTACTTCCGCAAGTCCCAAGACCTGAACTGACGCCAATCCCGATGGATGCAGAAACTGGCGGACTACAACTTCAAACTAGTACACGTCCCGGGCAAAAGACACATACCAGCCAACTTCCTGTCAAGACCTCCCGGAGTCCCCACCGGCGAGGAAGACAATAAAGGAATCGTAATGTTACCGGACATCTACTTCGCAAAGCTCCTCTTCCCAGAATCCCTAGAAGACAGAAGAGCGATCCTCCGAAGGTATCATGACCACCCCCTAGCGGGACACCCCGGTATCGCCAATACGCAGCACCTCCTCAAACAAGAATACCAAGGCAAGGACCTAAACAACTTCGTCGCACAATACATACGAGGGTGCGCAGTATGTCAAGAAAACAAACCCTGTACGCACCACAGAAAAGCACCCCTACAACCGTTCCCTGTCAACCCCCACCAGGGGCCATTCCAGACTGTGGCAATGGACCTCATCACCGACCTGCCCACGTCTGGACACTATAACGCTATCCTCACGATTGTAGATCAAGGCTGCTCCAAAGCAGCAAAATTCATACCCTGCACCACCAACATCACAGGGGAAGGCGTAGCCACGCTCTACTTCTGAAACCTAGTACCATGGTTCGGGGCACCCCGAAAAGTGATCTCCGATCGCGACCCTAGATTCGTATCAAATTTCACCCAGGAACTATGCCGACTCCTCCACATCCAACAGAACGTAAGCACGGCATTTCACCCCCAAACCGACGGACAAAGCGAGAGGGCCAACCAATGGGTTGAACAATACCTGAGGCTATGGGTCACAGATGACCAAAGCACGTGGTCGCAATACCTGACCCTAGCCGAATACGTTCACAATTCGTGGCCACATGATAGATCCGGAGTCACCCCACACGAACTCCTATTTGGAACAAAACCCACCATACCCATTTCCCGGGAAGATTCCGACATTCCCACACTCCAGGAACGCCTGGAAAAGATCCGAAAAGCCCGCGATCGAGCACAGGCGGCGTTCCGAGCAAGGCCAGAACACTCCCCATTCAGGGAATATGAAATCAGGGAACAAGTCTGGCTAGAAGGGTGCAACCTGAAAACCCATCACCCCACAACCAAATTAGCACCCAGACGATATGGTCCGTTCCCAATCACGGCAAAATTATCTCCCATAACGTACAGGCTAGGCCTGCCTGGATCCATGCGCATCCACCCCGTGTTCCATATTGACCTGCTTACGCCTTACAAGGAAACAGAAGCACATGGACACAATTACGAACGACCACCCCCAGACATCATAGAAGGGGAACCGGAATGGGAAGTGGAGAAAATCATCCAATCCCGACTCTTTGGACGAAGAAAGACCCTCCAGTATAGAGTTCGATGGAAAGGATTCCCCCCATCAGAAGATTCCTGGGTCCCACGGGAAGATCTCCACGCACCCGACCTGATAGCAAACTTCCACAAACAAAACCCAAACGCACCTAAACAGACAAGAGCGCCGAGACGTCGCACACCTTAAGAGGAGACAAAATTCCCCACAACCAACGATGACTGACATACACATTCAATTCGCCGCAGCACTACTTCCCCCAATCACCACCAAAATCCCCTTCGGCCTCATCTACTCACTCAAACATTACCACCAATACAAAATGACGAACACTCCACCCCCCACACAACCAACATCCCCCTCCGTGTCCATCCCCGACCACATATCAGTAACCACCGACAACGAGAACACTAACAACACCAACACCCCAATTCCCCCACTCGCAGATACAGACGATCTCGAGGACTACCTCAAGACGAGGTGGTTCTCTGAGATGTCGATGACGCACCTCGAAGATCTACGAGACTCGTACAAAGTCGCGGCCAGACTGGCGCGCATCGTAGCAAGTAACCAGGAAGAAAGCATCAAGAAGGGCACCAACCCCAACCTCGACTACCACCTTCAACGCCTTAGACGATTCTTCCCCCAAGCGAATATCGCAGCCGCCACCCATTGCCAAGCCGCGTGCGAGTATCCGTTGTGGCTCGCCCAACGACTCCATGACAAGCTAGACGAAGACCTGTACCGCCCACAGACCCAGGCCTCGATATGCGTGATGAAGAGCAAGTTTCTATACAACAGAGTGAACGGAAAACCATCAACGAACCCAGAAGCTGAGTACCATGCCCAACACGACCCAGATATCATACGCTACATACCTCTACAGGACAATTATACCGATTACCGTACCAGTCTCTTTACACCTACACGTTTCTCTTTTATGGTAGACCCTCATGGGGGATCCCGCACCCCGTCTCCCATTCCCACGCCGTCCAGCCATTCGGAAGAACTGGTGGTCTACGACGAAGGCCTCACCATCCCAGTGGTCGTCGCCAGGCGCTCCCCCTCGTACCATGTCCGCTCAGAATCCCTGCAGGCCCCGACACCCTACGACCCGCCGCGTCCCCTGCTCTCACGCATGACACAGGAACCACGCCCCCTCCTCTTGTTCCCAGCCAACGAAAATCTCATCGACAAAGTATTCACTTATGCACACCCCGGTCTCCCCTTCGTCAAAAATAAATCCCGCAGCCCGTACTTGATTAAGTCCGCGATCTCTGATAGCACAGGGAAGAAGATGAGGGCCAAATACGTCCATTACAACATGCTCCGCGATCACCCCCATGCCCGGTTAACCATGGGCAAAGGGCAGCCCGTCTTCATGATTCCCCTCAGAGCACGGCCCACGGATGGCCACCACACCCCCTTCTTGGCTGGAAAACAGGCAATCCTCGAAGACAACGAGGAGTTCGCACACGTCGTCGACAGAGCGCTGCGGGAAGTAAAGGACCCATTCCTGCAGGGAGAGGTCCTGTGGTATCGACACCTGGGCCGGGAGATGCACCAGACACGCGAGGAGTTGGTGGACGCCCAGCGAGCACTGGCAAAGGCACAACGGAAGGAGCTCCTGGTCCGAAATCGCCACATGGCTCAGCAGATGGAGCTCCTGGAGTCAATCAATAGGCTGGAGGTGGCGGACATGTACCGCACCATGTTCAACCACCTTGAGGCGGAAGCAGCGGCCCGCACTGAACTGGGGGATCGCGACCCCGATCGGGAGGCATGGGAGCAATTGCGCATGCGCCTCCAGTACGCAGGGCGCCCTTTCACGCCCGAGCCCGTCTACGTTCGCTCACCAGACATACCTACTCTCGAAGAGCGGATCGTCGTGTCCCCAACCCCTGACATCGAGACCGGGAACGAGGAGTACGTACCTATCTTCGACAGCGAATGAAGCCGAGGCGTCTTCAGACCTGGCGAGGGGTAGTGTTACGCTTTTTTCTACTATGCTCTCTCTCTATCTCTACTTTCACCTTTACTCTTTGTCCTTTCGCTTTTTACCCACTACGGTACCGGCAGACCAGTGACTCACGTGCCGCAGATACTGGTAGAGTAGGAGGCTCCCACGCCGATGTCTATATAAGAGCCTACTGTATGATACGTCAAGACCCAAGCTAGTTCTCTTGTACCAATACTAGCCATTTGTGTTACGCTCGAGCTCTGAGCGTGTCGATGTCGATGTCGATGTCGCTGAGTCCTGTACTGGGCTCAGATGCGGCCAGTCCCTCGAAACTAGGGACACGGACAGCAGCGGTCCCCTGAAGCGCACAACCCTGAGTCAAGGGTTCAATGCAGGGGAGTTCAAAGTCAGGCAATCGGCCTGAGGATCTGGGGGTTCACAAGATGAGAGGGGAATACGATAGCCACCAAGGGCCAGAGCATAGCTCGGTATTGACACGAGAGAACAAGCCTAGAGAGGCTACTACAGTCTAGGCTACCTTATATAGTCAGGGATCACGAGAATAGGCTTCCTACTGAGTCATACGAGCAGAGTATCATAGTGCGGTCGTGGGTTCGAGACGGTCAGAGGGTCGTATCTATAGGGTAAAGGTGGAAAAGCATAACACTGCCCCCCTGTCAGGTCTGAAGACGCCTCGGCTTCACCAGGCATCAGTCATGATCGTGTCCTCCTCGGGTGCACAGGTCGTGTCACATGTATAGGTCGTGTCGTGTCCCTGGGCTGGTGTCGGTTGGAATCGGTGGGTGAATCGCCAGCGAGCTTGGGCTGCTCGTAGTCCCGCCTCAAAGGCCTTTTGGGTAAATTCTTGCACGCGCCGCTCGAATTCAATTCGTTCGAGACTCGCGGTTCGTGAGCGGCGGCGTCAGGGGTGACGTGGCCTGAGGGGGTGTCGTGAGGGTAATATGACGTTCAAATTTGGTGATAGTGACAGCGGGGATAGGAGCGGGGGTGAAGTGACGGGTGTGGAATGTGACGGCGAGGAGAGGGAGGACATGGGGGTTTTTTGTCAACCGTGGGAAGGGGTCAGTGTCAGCGCTGCTTCCTCTTTGTATCGTACAATCAGCGGGGAATCAATTCAGTCTTAGTCAGGAAACGTATCGTAGGTCCAGCCAGTCGGAATTCCAAAACACGAGTCACGAGGCAAATGGATTGTTGCCGCGCAGCAATACCAGGTCTCTGTCAATGTCGCGATACAATGGGGTCAGCCAGTTTTCAAAGTCCCAGAGGTAATTCAGGATATGGTGCTCCTGATTCCACTCGTGGCGACATGAGGCGGGGCATGCTGCATGGTGGATGATAGTGAGGGTGGTCAGGTTGAGGATGCGTTGTCCTCATTGTTCTAGGTGCCCCTGGGCGTCTTGATAACTACGCGAACGCCAGGTGACGTCCATGAGATTCAGTGGTCGTCCCAGGTGGGGTTCCACACTGGGGATAGTAGGGGTTTGTGTGGTACGCTTTTGTTGCGTTGTCGCGTTCTTTTCTTTCTTCTTCTTCTTGGCGTATAGTTCCCGTCGTCGTCGATTGTCGTTCAGGCGTTTAATACGCTTTTCTTCGCTGAGGGTAGGAGTGGGGGACTCGCTGCCCTGGGGTGGTGCTGTCGAGGGTAGTGGGTTTGTGGTGAATAGTGGTGCTGCTGTTTCTTGGTTATGTCGTCCGTAGGCATGGTTCTGGATCGCAGCTGACTCTGTCGTATGGTTTATGAAGTGGGAGGAGGTCGCGGGGGTCGTCACGTCATGCGGTATAGACCTGCCGGCTAACGGTGTCGAGAACTCGGCATACGAAATCGTCCGAGTCATGTCGCCACTGATCCCAGTCATCTGCCAATTGTCTATGTTCGTTGTTCGGCCGATAGCTGGTTCGAGACCGACTGCAGAGTCAAGGGCATGATAGCCCGTGGATCTGGCTTCATAGGAACAGGGCGAGGAATCGGCGGTCGAGTTCTGTTCGTTCATGGATGAGAGCGTCGAGTGGCGATGGTGATGGTGGCATTCAGCGGTGGATGGGGCAGTGATCGGATTTGCAGAAATGGGGATGTAAGTTGGCGTGTCTTTCTTGTCTGGTTTCGTGCCTTGGAAGGCCAGGGATGAAGGTCGTGGCGTGGGGGATGCGAGGACGTGGAATGTCCGGATGTTCGGGGGTGGTGGATATTCTTCTTTCGTCAGGGATCATGCGAGTCGTTTCTTTTCTGTGGGAGTATATTGAACGAGGAAATAGGGAAATGGGATGTCGAGTGGGGTGTTGTTCATTCAACTGGTGTCGAAGGGGATGATTGGTGGTGTAGAGGCTGCGTGTTGGGATCTGGGGAGTGTTTTAAGGAGTGCGTATCTTGCTGGGAGTCTCGTTGTCCTGCCGGTCCTTGTAATTGTTGGTGTTGGCCTCGTGTTAGGGTGAGGGGCTAAGTTCCGTGGTGCTTCTGTCGTTATCGATGGTGTCGTGGGTAAATTACCCCCCTCTCTGGGGAAACGACACCTCGGCGTTTGTGGCGTGCCTCGTGGTGCCTCCGGGTTGCGCTGATAGAACTCTTCTATGAGGTCTGGAGCGTGAAGGTCATGGGCCAAGACCCATGAGTCTTCTGAGGCCAGGAATCCCCTCCAATGGACGAGGAAACGAAGTTCCCGTCGCCTGCCGTAGAGGTCTGCCTTGCGGATCGATTCAACTTCCCATTCGGGCTCCCCTTCGATTACTTCTGGATCTGGTCGTGCGTAGTTATGTCCGTGGGCGGCTGTTTCAACGTAACGTGTGAGGAGGTCCACATGGAACGTGGGGTGGATTCTCATGGATGTGGGGAGTTGGAGCCGATATGTCACTGGTGACAGCTTTTGTGTAATGGGGAAGGGCCCGTATCTGCGCGGTGCCAGCTTCATTGTTGGGTAGTGGAGCTTGAGGTTGCGCCCTTCAAGCCACACCTGGTCGCCTTCTTCAAATTCCACTGGGACTGTTCGGTCGGTCGTGGTCTGGAATGCTTTCACAGCGGCTTCTCTTGCCTCCCGGATCTTCTGAAGGCGCTCGGTGACTTCAGGCACCCAAGCTTCTTCAGTGGACATCGGGATGAAGGGTTTTGTGCCGAAGAGGAGCTGGTGGGGTGTTTGTCCCGAGCGGTCATGTGGCCATGAGTTGTGGACGTATTCGGCGAGGGGTAGATAGGGGGCCCATGCGGTCTGGTCGTTCGAAGTCCAGAGGCGGAGATACTGCTCCAGCCATTGATTGGCGCGTTCGCTGGCACCGTCTGTTCGAGGGTGGAAAGCTGTGGAGACGTTTTGCTGAATGTGGAGGAGTCGGCAAAGCTCCGTTGTGAATTGCGATACGAATCGGGGGTCGCGATCGCTGACGATCTTCCGAGGGATACCAAACCACGGAATTAAGTGGCGCAGGTACAGCGCTGCCACTCCTTCTCCGGTGATGCTGGTAGTGCATGGGAGGAACTTCGCCGCCTTCGAACATCCTTGGTCAACAATAGTGAGCACTGCGTTGAAGCCGTGCGATTCGGGGAGGTCGGTAATGAGGTCCATGGCGATAGTTTGGAACGGTCCTTGCGTAGGGTCTACTGGGAGCGCCTGTAGTGGTGCGCGTCGATGATGAGTCCAGGGTTTGTTCTCTTGACAGGAGGCACAGCCGCGGACGTATTCTGCGGCAAATTCTTTCATGCCTTCTCCTTCGTACTGTTGTTTGAGTAGGTGTTGGGTGTTGGTAATCCCTGGGTGACCCGCCAGGGGGTGGTCGTGGTGGAGGCGTAACACCTTGCGCCTTGCTTCGAGTTCTTCTGGGAATGATAGCTTCGCGAACCGAGAGTCAGGGAGCAACACGACCCCCTTGTTGTCGTCTCCCCCTTGGTTTTCACCGAAGGGTCTTGATAGGAAGTCTGCCGGGACGTGTCATTTGCCCGGGACGTGGACGAGTTTGAAGTCGTAATCTGCGAGTTCCTGGTGCCATCTAGCTTGGCGTCGATTCAAATTCTGGGATTTTCTGAAGTACGTGAGGTTGTGATGGTCGGTGTGAATGAGGGTCTGGTGATGAGATCCCGCGAGATAGGGCCTCCAGTATTCCAGGGCTCGTACCACGGTGTAAAGTTCCTTGTCGTAGATGTCCCAATTCCTTTGAGTCGCGTCGAGTGTCGCGGATAAGAAGGCTACTGGCCTTAGCTTCTGGCAGTCGTCATGCTGTTGCAGGACTGCCCCGATGGCATATGCCGATGCATCCGTGTCTACGATGAAAGGTTTGTCAAATTGCGGCTGTTGCAATACCGGGGCCTCTGTGACGGCGTTGATGAGAGCATCGAACGCCTGTTGATGTAACTCCTCCCAGTAGAACTTCCCTCCTTTGGTGCAGTGTGCGACTAGGGCATTGAGGGGTGCGGCCAGCGTGCTGAATCCTCGAATATACATACGGTAGAAATTCAGGAAGCCGAGCAATGCCCGAACCTCCTTCAGTGTCGTGGGGACTTTCCAGGCCTTCATGCCTGTGACCTTAACTGGGTCCATGGCAATGGAGTTTTCCGAAACGATAACTCCCAAGTACTCAACGGAGTCTGCTTCGAATTGGCACTTCTGTGGTTTCAGGAAGAGGTCGTTTCGTGCGAGGACAGACAGAACGTCGTCCACAATGCGACGATGGAGAGCGATGTTGCGAGGGGTGTGTATCAGGATGTCGTCCATGTATACTGTGACGTATCCTTCGTTGATCAGTTCACGGAACAGGTGATTCATCATGGACTGGAAGGTGGCCGGTGCGTTTGTGAGTCCAAAGAACATGACCATGGGCTCGAACAGGCCCCGATTGGTCTTGAACGCGGCTTTCCATTGGTCTCCGTCGCGGATCCTGATGTTGTTGTACCCCCAGCGAATATCCAGCTTGGTGAAGAGTGCCGCGGGTTGCCCCTGCGTCCTCGTGAGTCGATCCATGAGTTCCCTAATGAGGGGGAGTGGTGTCGTGTCACGTATGGTCCACGCATTCAGCTTTTGGTAGTCCTGTACTGGCCTGAGGTCGCCGTTCTTCTTCTTGATGAAGAAGAATGGGAATGCGTAGGGCAACTTGGAGGCTCGTATGTACCCTTTTGCCAGGTTCTCATCGATGAACTTCTGTAGTGCGATATCTTCCGTTGGTGTGAGGGGATAGACTTTGCAATCCAGTGTTCCAGGGGCGTCTGGTTTAAGGTCGATGCCGTGATCCCATGGTCGGGTGTCAGGGAATCGTTGTGCCGCCTCTTCGCTAAAGACGCGCGCATGGGCATGGTACTGAGGGGGTACGATTTGATCCCAGGTACGTTCGGTCTTGTCGGCTGCCTGTTCAGCCAGTTGTTGGGCTACAGTGGTTTTGGCGAGGCGCACAAAAAGCTCGTCGCCTTCTTCGAGTAGGGGTTCTTCTGCCACGACGCGTGCGCAGGTCATACCCACTACTTTTGTCGATTTGCCTTGGCGTTTTACTGCCGCCCCGATGGTGTGAATCGCGACTGGGGTGTCGAACGTGGCTGCCTTCCAATCTGGATGTGGGTTTGCTGCCGCGAACCAGGGGTATCCCAGTACTATGTTGTCGCTGTCCATGTCCGCGATGAAGAACCGCAGGACATGGGCCTCGTCTCCTGTAGTAACTTCCAGGTCCGTGTAGTGTGTGATGTCTCCGCCTTTATTGGGGGACCCGTCTGCGTTCTTCAGTCGCCGTGGTACCGTGAGTGCTCGGACCCCTAGCTTCTGGTCGTCTACGAATTCTTGACTTATAAAACACTCTGTGGCTCCAGTGTCGAGGAATGCGTGAAGCGGCATCTCTTTGGTCGCGGTTTGGTAGGTCGTAGGAATCCGGATGGAGTTTACGCGTGGTAGGAATACATCTTGACTAAATATGGCCCGGGCGAGTGCTGTCTGTCTTAAGCTGGGGTTTGCGCTGTGGGTGCGGATCCAGTGTGATGCCAGGTCGTGACGCTTGTCAGTGCTGAGCCTCCTGAGGTGCTCGAGCACTTGTTGCTGGGTTGGGGTTCCCACTCTCTTGGGGGTCTGTGTTGCCGTCAGCAGGGTTTCGTTCTTTGGTCGTTGTTGGTACCGTCTTCGTCGTTTCGTAAACAACTCTTTTCGGCGCTCTCCGTCTTTCGTGCAGGGGATGTTCGCATTTGTTCGTCGGCAGCTTACTTTGAAGCGAGCGATTTTCATCGGCTCAGGGCCATTTCCAGGTTTGGGCGCGTTCGTCTGTGAGGGTAATGGTGCCTTCTTAGGTGGCACCATGGGTCGTGTGTTGGGGTAAGTCCTCTTTGCTTCCTGCAGGATTGGCGTGTGTCTAGTCTCCCACTGGGCTTGTCTGTGGGGCTTCATCGCCGTAAGGATGGCTTGTCGGCGTCGGCTGGAGGATTTCCAATCCGTCCAGGTCTGTGGTTGGTCGTAGTTTATGCAATTTTCAAGGAGGCGCAGGTGGAGCCCTCGCTTGAACTTCTCTAGTACTGCTGGGTCGTCTTCGCGGTATAGTGCCTTACGCGCTAGGGTGGCGAACTGGGTGATGTAGCTATCGATGTCATCGTTGTTCATGGTGAGGTTGTCGAGTTGTGCTTGAGCACGATAGGGTTCGTTGACATCGAACCAGTCTTGGGTGAATTGGGTTTCGAAGTTGTCCCAGCTTGGGGCGACCGTTTGAAGGAGCCACTCTTCTTGGGCTCGCTTCCACTCGTTCACTGCTTTGCCCTCGATATACGTCAGGGCGTGTGCGATTCTCGTTGCTTCATTCGTCATAATCGGGTGGTCGGAATTCAGGAACTGATAGAGCTTCAATTCATGGATGAACGTGTCTGTGGTCGTGCGATCGCCTGTGAAGATCGCGGGTTCTAGTCCTTCTAGGCGCCATTCATAAGGCGCTAGCTGTGGTGCCTGTGGCATATTCGGGGGTGCGTTTGGTGGATTGGGCGCGGGGGGCCCATATCCTGGTGGGAATATTGCTATCGGTGTCTGAGGTGCGTGCATGCTGTCGTTTACGGTTGGCAATACTGCCGTCGCCATTTCTGGTCTGCTGGTCGTTATCGTGGAGCGATTGGTAGGGGCTCCTAGATCTGGATCGGGGTGATGTGTATCTTTCGATCGATAGTAGTCACGTGACTCTTCGTTGATCGGATCTTGCGCGATCCGGCAATCAATATCGTGGTGTGTCAATGGGGGGGTGGTTTCTTGTGATCGCTGTATAGCGTCCGTCGTTCGTGGTGTCGAGAGGCTTGTTCTAATGTTACGCTCGAGCTCTGAGCGTGTCGATGTCGATGTCGATGTCGCTGAGTCCTGTACTGGGCTCAGATGCGGCCAGTCCCTCGAAACTAGGGACGCGGACAGCAGCGGTCCCCTGAAGCGCACAACCCTGAGTCAAGGGTTCAATGCAGGGGAGTTCAAAGTCAGGCAATCGGCCTGAGGATCTGGGGGTTCACAAGATGAGAGGGGAATACGATAGCCACCAAGGGCCAGAGCGTAGCTCGGTATTGACACGAGAGAACAAGCCTAGAGAGGCTACTACAGTCTAGGCTACCTTATATAGTCAGGGATCGCGAGAATAGGCTTCCTACTGAGTCATACGAGCGGAGTATCATAGTGCGGTCGTGGGTTCGAGACGGTCAGAGGGTCGTATCTATAGGGTAAAGGTGGAAAAGCGTAACAATTTGTGACTCCCCTCTCAGCTTGTGCACCACAGCTCCCTGGGACGATTCCCCAGACTCCATTCTACGTCCGAAGGTCTAACCCGCCTAAGCGTGACTAGACGATACGCGTGGGCCCTACGCGTAACACGAGCGAGCGAGATGGGGTGGTGGCGGTGATGTAGCGGTGAAACGTCCCCAAGCCCGCGTTCGCAAGCGAGGGACGTGGTGAAGACGTAGCGGCGGGGCGTAGGGAAGGAACCACCCCCAGCTCGCACTTGTGGGCGAGGGAGGGTGGTGGTGTGGGGGTGAACTCGTCATAGGGGCAAAACTACCCACCTCGCATTTGCGAGCGGGGGGTGTTGGCGACGCGGGGGCAGGGCGTCATGTATCTGTGAGGGGAGGGGCTTTTGTCAGTTAAGAACGATATGATCAACAAAAAATTGCCCCAGCTCGCGCTTATAGGCGAGAGGGGGTGCCACGACTTGGTGGTGGCACGGCGGTGGTCACGGTGACTGTGCTGGCGCAGCAGCAGTGACGGGGGCTCGGTGCTGGCATAGCAGCGGCTGTGGTGACGGCGCTGGTACGGCGGCGGTCGCGGCGTGTTTGACGCGAGGAAGGGGGTAGCAGGGATCAGACCCTCCCGCTCGCGTTTGTGAGCAAG
>QLOS01011789.1:0-21351 GCA_003313725.1 Russula sp. MG48
TTTCTATTTGTGATTTAAAAAAAGGGTTCAAACTCCAAATCCGTAATAGTAGAGGGAACTTGACGCGGCTCGGTTCCCTCCGTCGCTCACCCAACCAACCAAAACTCACTCAATGTGCAGGAAAAAGCAATCGAGACCCACTCCTTGAAAAGACCGCCGGGTTCGTGGATAGACATCATCCTCACAGTCACACTTGTCCGCATCGGCTTCTTCTTTGGCGACAACCAGCTCATTTCCAAAGCGGACGGGCGGTAGCTGGGACCGCACTTGCCTCAAAGTATACCGAGGCCTTCCCTTCTCTCCACCTGCCAGTTCACCTGTGAGCACCCTCCTCGTCGATATACTCTCAACATTCACTGCCACAGAATTACTGTCTTACAATGACTGTTGCTCTCAATAAGGTGCGTACGCAACGGACATGAATTGACTAATATACCAGCCCAGGCCTACAGTGCTGTGCGTGCTGCCAGCATCGTCATCACTGTCACGGAAGCACCGTCATCGCCATTGCACCAGGACCGGCATCCTTGTCATGGTGGCAGCACCGTCACCCCCCCATGGCAGCACCGTCATCGCCTCGCACCAGGACCATCACCTCCCCGCTCCAGGACCGCCACGCCATCGCCGCCAGGACTGTCCCCGGCGCGGCGCCAGGACCTTCACGCCAGGACCACCATCGCTGCTGTGCCAGGACCGTCAGCGCTGCAGCGCCAGGACCATCACGCCAGGACCATGATGCCAGCGCCACTATCGCCGCGGCGTCAGGACCTTCAAGCCAGGGCCACCACCGCCACCGCCGAGCCAGGGTCCGTCCCTGCCGCTGCACCAGCACCGTCATGCTAGCACCATCGCTGACGTGGCGGCGCCAGGACACTCTCTGTCGCTGCACCACGACAGCCCCACCAGCACCACCATCCCCGCGGCCACGCCAGGACAGTTCCCGGTGCTGCACCAGGACAGTTATGCCAGCACCAGTACTGCCGCTGCCGCGCCAGGACAGTCGTACTGGCACCACCCTTGCCACTGCCGCCGCACCAGCCTGAGGGCCATCGCCGCCGCCGCATCATGTCCCGCGACTGTTGTACCTTTATTGTAACTTATTACTTGCGATTCTACTAGTACTGTATCATGTATAGTATTTTAGCAATAGTTAGAATAATCATACAATTCATTTGCACAAATGACTGGGTCAAAAGGCCAGTCCAAATATGTCAAAGACCGGTTGCGACTGGTTGTAGACCGGTCATGTCGGCGACCGGTTACAACCGGTTATGGACCACAACCGGACCGGAAGCAACCGGTTTACAACGGTCCGGTCTCGGTTGCACCCAGTTAGGGTCCAGTGGCAGACCGGTTGCGGTCCGGTTGCCCCATTTGGAAGGTCAAAAACCGGACCGGACCGGACTTTTAAACACTAATCCTGGGTTGACTTGCCCACGGTTCCTTCTCTAATGCGTGTCTCGTATTCGTCGGTTACCAGTCGCATGACTGAGGTAGGTGTGATGGCTGTGTTACTGATATCGGCAGAGGTAGTGATTTGTCCTTTGATGGCTTTGTAGGATGCTGGCAACGAGCTCAGCAAAATCGTCGCAAACTCGTGATCGGCGACACTCTGCCCCATGGCAGACAACTGCTCACGCATGTCAATGAGCTGCTCAAAATGGGTGCGTAAGTTTCCTTCTTCTCCACACTTGGTGGTCTGAATCCTCCTTGTAAGGTCCATGAGGAGATTCTGCGATCGATCCTCAAACAGTTGCTTCAATGTGTCCCAGATGTTCTTCGCGTGCGCCCCATTCTTTATTTTGTTGAAAACGGAATTGGGGACTGATGACGTGATTAAGTACTTGGTGATTGCCTCATCTTGCGCCCAACGCGCATCGGGTGTCAGGCTGTTTATGGTGCCTGCATTCGTATACGTGACGGTAATAGTGTCGTTCGTGAGATGTTCGATCAATCCGCGCATGCCGAGCGCAAACTGGAGGCAGTCCCAGTAAGTGATCCAATTGCTGCCGTTGATGGCCAGCTTGATGACATTGATCTTAAGGTTGTCGCTCATGGTGTACAAAAAGAATGTGGAGTGCTCGATTCGGGGTGAAGGGGTAAGCGCGTTCTCGCTTCAGGTAGTTCTGACTTTGCTGATTTAGTTTGTAGCACCAGGGCCCATAACCTGGTGTTGGTTACAGGCAGGCAAGGGGTTCGAGGAGAAGTCGAGGGGATGCTCCACCTGTAGTGCAAAGGCAGGAGGGTGAGCGAGAAGAAGGCGAGCACGAGAAGTCGAGCAAGGAGCGAGACAAAGGCAGGATTCAAGGGATGAGTTTTGGAAGAGGACGAGAAGACACAATTGATAGTGGACACGTTTTACACTGCTGTACTGTAGATACAAGGTAATACTATAGGGCTTTTATACATTATTGCATAGGAGTCGAAAAAGGGGTTGGAATCGGAACTAAGAAGTAAGAAATGTAGATGAGTCGGAAAAGTACAAACAGTCCAAGGTCTGTTCATGAGTCCGTACGATCGCGCTTGATATCTGGGGTTTTAACGTAGTTATAGTAAAAAGGAGGCAAATAGAATGAAATGGAATAAAGTCTGTTCGGAATACCTTTGGTGTGGCTTTGTTCCACCGCGCACTCTCAATTCTCCAACACCAACCACATCCTCCGGGTCCCAACGAGCAGGTCAGGTACACACAGATGTACCTGTCACACCGTACAGCGGAAACACCCTGGCCGACATAAAAAGTTCACCCCCACCGGAATATCACAGCTTGCCCATTGTCTGATCTCGCTACTTCTGTTGGACTAGCCCAGGATCTGGCAGGATAGCATTTACCGGTTTTTGTCTTCCCTTTCAGTCGTGTTTTCAGCAGTAAGGTTCTCGGTGGGTAGCTAGAGTTGACTCTGGATTACGGCCAATTGGTTTCCTATCTTTACGTGATGTATTGTACTGTACATTCTCCATATGCTAACTTACCGCCCTTGTATATTTCAGGGCTAAGGTCGGGGCTGAGGTAGGTAGGACAGTGCCGTAGTCCTTTAACCATGTACGGAGAGTCCACATGCGCGAATTGCATCGATCGTTTCCGCGGATGGTCAGGACGCTGGACTCACTGGCAATGATTAAACTATACAGCGCCCGTCACCTGGGAATAATTTACTATGCATAGGAAGTAATGTTCACAAGCACGGTCCAATATGAGCGTGATACCCTCAGGTCATGACGCGGCCATTACGCAGTCTTGTCCTCAATGAATGGAGTGCTCTGGCAGAAAGATAACCTGGCACAGTGCACATTACATTCACTACCGACTGTCGCCCCCTCGACGGTCACGGTACTGTACTGGGCTGCCCACTGGCAGGTTCCCAAGCCGATTCGAGGCTAGCGGATAGCGGAGGTGGTGCATTATCCCGTAAACGCCTTGACTGACCTGATGATCTCCCCCTCTGGCCGAGTGCCAGTGGCGCCGACTCGGTGACACTGCTTGATTCCGCTCCTTATAGACTCCGCCATAAATTTAGTCCATGATCACCACAGCATGATCATGTCGGATCGGGCCTGATGACTGACCATAAAGATCTTACATATAACATACGCGATCATGTTCATCGAGATTCGAGAGTAGAGCCACAATCCGGTCGTCTTAAGGACAGCATCATGCACAATCCTTCTCTAAGAATGTCATTATGGTCCAAGCTACCTTCTTCCTCCCCGTCCTCACCACTGGGCTCTTTGGTGTGCTCTTCGTCTTGCGATTCATCAGTGCACCACTAGTACTCCTCAACAAGTTGCATATTGGGGTGACTTCTCACTCATTACCTGGTCGAAAGGTAAGGCTGCGATTTGGCAAATTAATCAAGACGTCTTACAGGTGCGTACCTTCGTTTCACTAAGCCTGAGCCACTCATATGGCTCCCAAGAGCGTGGGCAACTGGCAGCCACCGGATACGGCTCTCCCACCTGGCGCACAAGGATATGTTAACCAAGCCATGCTAAGCCGGCTCGCTCGACCCCCGTTAGACAACCTAGAATCCTCACTGATGTAAGGTGGGCGTTGCGCTCGGAACGAGCACTTCAGAGCGCCCATATCACCGATCCGAGCTATGTTCATCTGCTTGCACCGCCCCCGCCACGAAGTCGTCAGCGCGCAAATCTCATCCTCGTCGGAATGCTCTCAGCCCGGCCGGTACTGAGTATTCCTGCTTAACAATCCCTTTCGTACCTCGTTTACGTGTTAATCCCTTAATTTAAGAATTTCGACCCACTTCACTTGGACCACCGGTTCTCCCCTCGCCGTGTTACCCTTTAAGCCCCATCTGGACCCTCTCCTACTCGGCCGACATAGGACACATTCCCCCAACGATCTTTTTCATACCCTGTTTCGTGTTTCAATTGTTCAATTTGAAGACCCGATTACTTTACACGGCCTACCCGTTCTCCCCACCTCAGTATTGACACTCCTCTTAATTTGTTTTTGTTCTAACATAACAGACAGCATTCGTTCTATGATATATTTCTCCCCTCGTTACGACTGCCATCCCTCATCGCGTGGGCAAGGCCTCCGGCTGTCGCTATCGCTTTGTATTTCTAAACTTACTACTTGCTCCGGACAGATAGATAAAACAGAGTCCTGATCGATCAGAGACGCACGCACCTGTATATAAACCTCCCAAAAGACCTCCTAGAAGGCCAGTTCTCTTTCGGAGCAATTCCCTGTCTTCCTCCTTCCTGCGTGGACCTTTATAAGCTACCTCTCTTCATCTAGTCTGTCGACGCCAAACCGAGGCACCACGCTGTCACGCATCTTGAAAACTTCTCGTGAGACGTCTGCCTCGGATCTGCTCCAGGAGCTCTCTGGCAGCTTGCTGATCGACGCGACCGGCTCGTCCTTGCCGACTCAGCGGCTGTGTCTTCCCCACAATCACCCTCCGCCCCTAACGACGACCACCCCCACCAACCACCGTCACCCTCCTAACCATAATGTGCACCCTCAGACCAGCGTCAGTTGCCCCTTCCCCCTACCCCTCTCTTCTGTGATCACCCCTTGCTTCATAATGTCCCCTTCCCGTGGTATGGGGAGGTTTTCTTCACCTTGAATGAGATTTAATTTTCGCTATGGAGATCTGGATTGGAGACATCGAGGAGTACCCAGTAGGTAGACATGTAAGTAGTTCGACTGGCCCAGTAGGCGTGCGCGACCGCTCTGTACCTTCGTTGTTACGCTACGTGGAATAGAAGTCTGATTTAAAAAAAAAAAGGCTGTGTCTTCCCCACTCTTGACTCTTTCCGGTATCTTAATCTTTCTCTCCTCAAACTCACTGGCCTGGTAACCATCGCGCTACAATGACAAACCTATCGCCGTTGAAGTTTTCACTCCTCAAACAGAGGCACCTGTCGGAATAGTCCCGTCCACTGGATGACTTTCCCACTAATTGTTCACTCCGTCCTCCCCACACACCCAATGACTCGGACCGTCTTGACTTGTTGGTGCGAGACGAAGCCTCTATTACAGATTCAGGTCAGGCATTGGCGGGAGAATACCGTCGACATCACGAAGACTTCTTCGTCAGCCTCGGATTACTCCTTTCTTCATACAGTGAATGCTTCCCACGGCCATGGGGCAGAGGTCACATGATGAGGAAATCACGGGACAAGTACATGGTCGACGACTCCCTGGGGTGCGCCCTCTCCGCTTGCGTGTAGCTTCGACCTCATAACGTATATATCTCAACACCTTCCTACTGAGGTTCGAGAAATTCGCGCAGGAGAAAAACAGACGCTTTCAATACTGCTTCCACAGATGCGTACTACTGTAGTAGGCCAACTATCCTCAACTTATAGATCACTTGTAATATTTTGCTAGGGGTATCTCATGTTTCACCCATGGCAGGATGGCCATGGTCAATTACCCACCTGGTTGAACCCGTCCATTTTTCCAATGGCCAATCTGGCATCAATTTCCTTGTCATCCATGTCTTCCTGCCGGTCATGGTCCAGTCTTTTCAACAGCAACGTGCGCCAGCTAATTGGAAGCAGTTTGAATCCAGCAAGAGACGGTGGGCACACGGAACCTACAATTCATAAGGGTGATCCCGAAAATATCCTAGTGCCCGGGAAGCGCAGTCGGAATCTCAGTCACGGTGATGTTAATTATCCTCGGACGTGGTCTGCACTCTCACCTCAGCGTCTCTTCTCAGGCCTCCGGGTCCCGCAATGCTATCGCGTAGTTGCGCTCACATTATTATGTTGTCGTGTTGATCCCCCATGTCATATGTACAATAAATAAATAAAAATGGTTTATTTTTTCAATTCTAATACAGTAATGTGTGATTGAGGTACAGAAAGTATGATCATACAGTACGCTGCCATTATGATAAAGATTGCTTAAGTATGATCATTGACTGATCATCTGACAGGACATGGGCGAACTCAATCCCACCAATCCCAAGCTAGTGGACCCAGGTGTGCTGATGCTACTCTACCATTTGCTTTATTGGGTTTAGGACGTTCCCCTTCCCCCACATTTGGTGTGTTGGCGCGATAGCTGTCGTGATCGTCGACTCGACTTAAAGACGAGGCAGCCTGATCCGGTGCTACAGTGTAGAACTTAAAGTAGGCGCCTTTACCGGAGGCGGAATTTTGCGAAAATTGCCCTGAACTCAACGGTTTTGGACGGGAAGTGGCCCATCAATACCCCAATTAGGTAAAGCGTGGGCTTGGCATCCCGATCCGACTGGCATCTGGGGTGAAGTGTCGGCCACAATTGGCATCCTGCTGGCTAACACCGTGTGGGGTATATGCTATGAACACCGCAGGGCCCGAGAAAGGTATAGAATCAAGTCATACTCATTCCAGACAGCACTCGGTTTGGCTGGCGTTGCGCCACAGCACTACAAATGATTTTTTTCGGAGACGTCTACTATTTTCGAAACAGCTCTAGTTGTGCAGCTCTAACTGAGGCATAAAGGCCCACAATTCATCGACCACATGCTTCTCAGCCCCATAACTGGCCTCCCCCTGTCCCAACTCCCCTACACTTAGGCTCTCGCAAATGTCAAGGCTCGCAATACTCGCGCCCTTGTTGTTCCTTTCTGGCATTGTGGTCGCTCAAATCTCCGCTCCAGATTGCACGGCGTCAGGGTGGCAATGGGTGCGGCAAAGCAATTTCTATTCGCAGACCTAGGTTTTAAAAAAGTCGATGCTTTCTTGGTCCAGGCATTTAACTCTTTTGGTCAAAATCCTTGTCTAGTCGCAGCGTACTTGGAGGCAACATGTCGTAGCGACGACTGTGAGTGATCTCCCTCGTACCACCTCGCATCCTTACCTCCCACAGCGTGGATCATTGAGCCGCTCCCTCCGGGATACTACTACACTGTTTACGCCAGCAACGAGAACTTGTGCCAGTGCGACACCGTCGTATATTCGCTAATAAGTGCGTGCGACGCTTGCCAGGAAGACCCGTGGATTACGTACGTTGCATGATATGCTCGAGTCGATTCTCCCTTGGCTTATCTGCTATTAGCTGGCCTCTGTATTCGTTCAACTGCACAAAAACCATGCCTGTTTCAACGTGAGTTGACTGTTCTTGTAGAGGGATTTCCTGTTCTGGTCCTGACCCAGAACTTCCCCCAGTTTCCCAAACCCTATTCCTTCCGGAACACGTGTGCCCCAATGGGCTCTCCTTGATATCACAGTTTGTTGTTCAATTTTCTTCTTCAACATGTACCAACAGTACATCCCAGCTCGAAAACAACTGGAATGACAAGAAGTCGTTCGCCGTTGGCGGTAGGAATATCTTTCCCCATTCGTCGCTTGGCCGTCTCATCATGTTTGCCTCCCAGACTCCCCTGAACTAACTCCTGGCATGGTAATATCACGTTCGAGTGCCTCCTCCACCAGTCCGATTCCGACTCCCACCCATACCACTCCGTCTCCAATGCCCACCACTCCTTCTCCAACGCCCACCACTCCTTCTCCAACGCCCACCACTTCTTCCCCAACGCCTACCCGGAGTTCCTCGTCGAACACGGGTGCCATCGCAGGGGGTGCCATCGCAGGGGGTGTCGCCGGTGGCGTTGCAGCAATCGCCGTTGCCGGTCTCGCAATCTTCTTCTCGCTGCGAAGAAAGCGCCCCCAGGCCCAGTCCGCCGCGTTCGTGGTCGATGGCGCCCCCCAGCCCCTCATGGACGAAGTTCGGCCGCCGGGGTCAGACGATGGAACACACGGGCCGTCATCCATGCCTGGGACGCCCGCCACACCTATGAGACTCTACGTGCGTGTTTCTACGCCTCCGTCTCAATGCATGTATGTTCTCAATATCCTCCCGTTTCTCCTCCTTATGTACAGAACCCGAATGATCCAACTACATTCCCCGGGTTCCAAGGAGCAGGTCAGGTACACACAGAAGTCCCTGTCGCACCGTACAGCGGAAACACACAGGCCAACATACAAACTTCCCCCCCACGGGGATATCACGGCTTTCCAACTGTCTGATCTCGCTACTTCTGTTGGACTAGCCCAGGATCTGGCAAGATAGCATCTACCGGTTTTTGTTTTCCCTTTCGGTCGTGTTTTAAGCGGTGAGGTTTTCGGTGGGTAGCCAGAGCTGACTCTGGATAATGGCCAATTAGTTTCCCATCTTTTCGTGATGTATTGTACTGTACGTTCTCCATATGCTAACTTATCGGCGTTATCGCCCTTGTATATTTCAGGGCTGAGGTCAGGGCTGAGGTAGGACAGTGCCGTAGTCCTTTAACCACGTACGGAGAGTCCGTTTCCGCAGATGGTCAGGACCCTGGACCCAATGATCAAACCACATACAGCGCCCGTCGACACGGGGACAATTTACGATGAATAGGAAGTAATGTTCACACGCACAGCCCAATGTGAGTGTGATACCCTCAGGTCATTTCGCAGTCTTGTTCTCAATGGAGTGCTCTGGCAGAAAGATGACTCGGCAAATGCACATTACATTCACTACCGACTCTCGCCCCCTCGATGGTCACGATCCTGTACTGGGCTGCTTACTGGCAGGTTCCCAAGCCGATTCGAGGCTAGCGGATAGTGGAGGTCGTGCATTATCCCTGGGCCGTAAACGCCGTGACTGACCTGATGATCTCCCCCCCAGTGGCGCCGATTCGGTGACACTGCTTGATTCCGCTCCTTATAGAATCCGCCATAAATTTAGTCAATGATCACCACAGCACGATCATGTCGGATCGGGCCTGATGACTGACCATAAAGATCTTGCATGTAACATACGCGATCATGTTCATCGAGAATAGAGCCACAATCCGATCAAGGACAGCATCATGCACAATCCTTCTTCTCTAAGAATATCATCGCGGTCCAAGTTATCTTCTTCCTCATCCTCGACCTCGACCTCACCACTAGGCTTTTTTTGGTGTGCTCTTCGTCTTGCGATTCATCAGTGCATCACTAGTAGTACTCCTTAACAAAATGCATATTGGGGTGACTTCTAACTCATTACCTGGTCGAAAGGTAAGACTGCGATTTTGGAAAATCAATCAAGACGTCTTACAGGTGCGTACCTTCGTTTTACCGAGCCATAGTACACACCACCCATATGGCTCCCAAGAGCGCAGGCCACTGGCAGCCACCGGATACGGCTCTCCCACCTCACGCACAAGGAAATGCTAAGCAAGCCATGCTAAGCCGGCTCGCTCGACCCCCGTTAGACAAAGTAGGATCCTCACTGATGTAAGGTGGGCGCGGTCTCTCGGAACGAGCACTTCGGAGCGCCCATAACACCGATCCGAGCCATTTTCATCTGCTTGCACCCCCCCCACCACGAAGTCGTCAGCGCGCAAATATCCTCGTCGGAATCCTCTCAGCCCGGCAGGTGCTGAGTACTCCTGCTTAAAAATCCCTTTCGTGCCTTGTTTACGTGTTAATCCCTTAATTTAAGATTTTGACGCACTTCACTTGGATCACCGGTTCTCCTCTCGCTGTGTTACCCCTTAAGCCCCCATCTGGACCCTCTCCTACTCGGCCGATATCGGACACTTTCCCCCAACGATCCATTTCGTACCCTGTTTCTTGTTTCAATTGTTCAATTTGAAGACCCGATTACTTTACACGGCCTACCCGTCCTCCCCACCTCATTACTGACACACCTCTTAATCCTGCTTCGTTCTAACTCGGTATATGACAGACAGCATTCGTTCTATACCTTTCTCCCTTCGTTACGACTGACATCCCTCGTCGCGTGGGCAAGGCCCCCGGCTGTCACTATCACTTTGCATTTCTAAACTTACTGCTTGCTGCTGACAGATACTGAATAAGTCCTGATCGATCAGAGACACACGCACCTGTATATAAGCCACCCAAAAGGCCTCCTAGAAGGCCAGCTCCCTTCTGGAGCAATTCCCTGTCTTCCTGCTTCCTGCATGAACCTTTCTAAGTCACCCATCTTCATCTAGTCTCTCGACGCCGAACAGAGCCATCGCGCCGTCAGGTGTCTTTAAAACATCTCGTTAAGATGTCTGCATCGGATCTGCTCCAGGAGCTCTCTGGCAACTTGCTCATCGACCCGGCTGGCTCGCCCTTGTCTCAGCGGCTGTCTTCCCCCCTCTTTCCGTTATCTTAACCTTTCTCTCCTCAAACTCACTGGCCCAGTGACCATCGCGCTACAATAGCAAACCTAATACCTATCGCCGTTTTCATGCCTCAAGCAGAGGTGCCCGTCGGAACAGTCCCGTCCACTGGATGACATTCCCACTAATTATTCACTCCTCCCCATACACCCAATGACCGTTTGGTGCGAGACGAAGCCCCTATCACGGATTTAGGTCAGGAATTGGCGGGGGAATATCGTCAAGATGAAGACTTCTTCGTCAGTCTCGGATTGCTCCTTTCTTCATACTATAGCGAATGCTCTCCAATGCCGGGGGACAGAGGTCACATGATGAGGAAATCATGGGACAAATGGTACAGTTAGGGTAACCTTGGGGGTGCGACCCCTCTCCACCATGTGCAAATGCTCTTGCGTGTAGCCTCACCAAACAAATGTGGGTGGCAAAGTCGCCTCATAGGGTATACATCTCAACTTCTTCCTAACTAAGGTACGAGAAATTCGCGCAGGGGAAAAGCATACAGATGCTTGCTATGATAGCCATACTGCTTCCAAAGATGCATAGGCCGATTATCCTCAGCTTACAGATCAAGTTTTTAATCTTTTGCGAGGCGAGAATTCCCCAGCCCACGCAGTGACCCATCATTCCTCGCCCGTCCAGCAACCACGTAATGACAGGTGTCTCACGTTTCGCCCGTGGCAGGATGGCCATGGTCAATCACCCACTGGCACCTGGTTGAACCCGGCTTCTTCTCCGATGGTCAATTTTTCAATTTCCTTGTCATCCATGTCTTCCTGCGGATCATGGTCCAGTCTTTTCAACAGCAACGTGCGCGAGCTAATTGGAAGCGGTTCGGATCCAGCGAGAGACGGTGGGCACACGGAACCTGCAACCCACAAGGGTGAGCGCGAAGGTATCCTTGTGCCCGGGAAGCGCAGTCGAAATCTCAGTGATGTTAAGTCACCTCAGCGTCTCTTCTCGGGCCTCCGGGTCCCGCAATGCTATCACATAGTTGCACTCACATTATCATATTGTCGTGTTGATCCCGCATGTTATGTGGATGTACAAGAAATAAATAAAGATGTTTCATATTTTCAGTTCTATTACAGTAATGTGTGAGACACTGTGAGTGAGGTACAGAAAGTATGATCACACGCTGCCATTATGATAGATAGAGACTGTCTAAGTATGATCATTGACTGATCATCTGACAGGGACATGATCCATAAATGGGTGAACTCAATCCCGACAATCCCAAGCTAGATCATGTGGCCCCAGGTGTGCTGATGTTGATGCTATCTCTACCATTTGCTTTCAAGTTATTGGGTTTAGGACGTCCACCCTTCCCCCATTTTGTGTGTTGGCGCCATAGCTGTCATGATCGTCGACTCGGCACGAACACGAGGCAGCCTGATCTGATACTACAGTGTGAGACACTTAGAGTAGGTGGCTCTGCCGCAGGCGGAATTTTGCAAATTTTGCCCTGAACTCAACGGTTTTGGACCGAAAGTGTGGCCCCGGGATCATTCCATATTTCCAATTGGGTAAAGCGCCGGCTTGGCATCTAGGGCTCCGCAGCGTACGTATACGAATACGTGCGTAAAATTAAGTGCAAATACGAAAACGATCGTATTAGATACGTGATGGATACGGGTTGACTCGTATACGGGACAGGCGTATACGTGCTTATCTCGCAATTTACGCGTACTCCAAGTTGTAAATGTCTACCAGAACTATAGTCTATATAAAAGCTGTTTGTGCCAGAGCCTCCTCTCGAAGACGTGCACGACGAGCGAGCAGCAATTTATGCTTCAAAATCATGACCTTTTGAATGTTTCTAGCTTCAAGCTGGCTCGTCGAAGGGATATCGTGTCCTGTCCCCCTGAGAAGACACGCTCAACAGCAACAACGGATCCTGTGCCCACCAAATTAGCGCCATCACTGCTAATGGATGAATCACTGTACCTGGAATCGCGAGAATGTCTCGTGCAAGCCTAGAAACATTGGGATACATGAGTTGGTGATCACGCCACCAGTGAAAGGGATGTGGTGTTTGTTGTCCAAAGCCTATTGGTCGCAGCTTGAAAAGCTCATCAAGCTCTACAGTTGGTGAGGTGTCCTCTGTTGGTGCATAAGCAGCGAAAAAGTCAACGCGTGCTGGCGTCACTGGCGTGCCATGTACGGCATGCGGTGGAGTGCTTGTCAACACAGTGTGGCATGCAATTCCGGGTCATGTTTCAAGACTGACCGTGACAGCCTGAGCGGCACCATCACCGTGACTGCCAGCATCCCGTTAGTGTCGATCGCGACACGGCATTCCAGCCTGAGACAACCTTGCAGTTATGATCATATATGTGGTTTGGACAAACGGGCTGGTGCTATTTAGTTCAGAGCACAAGCAGGACGATGACACTCAGAAAGAATAAGAGTGGTCACTGGGATAAGACTAGGACATGCGTACTACGCGTATGATACGTGAAATTACAGGGCCAATACGATCTGACCCGTTTCGTAAACGTATCTTAATCGGATCTAGCCGACCATTTACGAATACGTGCGTTCCCGTATACGTAAGCTCGTATTTTCGTAATTAAGTTACGTTGCGGAGCCCTATACAATGGCATCCCGTGATGAAACTCCGGGGTAAAGCGTCAGCCACAATTGGCCACAATTTGCCATCCTCCTGGCTAATGTTGTGTGGAGTATATGCTATGAACATCGCAGGGCCTAGCCAAGTGATGGTCCTGCAGAGAAAGGTATAGCATCAAAGTCGTACTCGTTCCAGACAGCACTCGGCTTGGCCTGGCGTTCAGCCACAGCACTACAAGTGATTTTTTTTCGGAGACGTCTACAGTACTATTTTTGAAACAGCTCTAATTGTGCAACTCTAACTGAGGCATAAATACTCACAGGTAATCGACCACATGTTTCTCAGCCCCGTAACTGGCCTCCCCCTGTCCCAATTCCCCCACACTTAGGCGCTCATAATGTTAAGGCTCGCAATACTCGCGCGCTTGTTGCTCCTTTCTGGCATTCCGGTCGCTCAAACAGTCTATGTTCCAGATTGTACCGAGTCAGGGTGGAAATGGGTGCGGCAAAGCAATTTCTTTTCGCAGACCTAGTTTTTTAAAAATTCGATGCTTTCTTGCTCTAGTCATATAACTCTCTTGGTCAAAATCCGTGTTCAGTCGCAGAGCTCTTGTTAGAAACATGTAACGGCGGGGACTGTGAGTGATCTCCCTCGTACCACCTCGCGTCCTTACCTCCCACAGCGGTGTCCATTCCGCAGCTCAACCCAGGAGCAGGGTACACTGCTTTCGTGGGGAACTTGTGCGGGTGCAACACCGTCACATATTCGCTTTTAAGTGCGTGCGGCCTTTGCCAGGGAGACACGTGGAATCTGTACGTTTCATCACATCCTCGAGCCGATTCTCCCTTGGCTTATCTGCTATTAGCTGGTCTGAGTATTCGTCCATCTGCACAACTCGTATGCCTGCTTCATCGTGAGTTGACTGTTTCGGTAGAGGATTTCCTGCCCCCGTCCTGACCGGAAACTCCCCCCAGTTTCCCTAACCCTGTTCCTTCCGGAACACGTGTGCCCCAATGGGCTCTCTTTGATGTCACAGTTTGTTGCACAATTTTCTTTTTCAGCACGTACGTATATGAACAGTACATCCCAGCTCGAAGACACCTGGAATATCACCAAGTCGCAGGCCGCCGGCGGTGGGAATCTCTTTCTCTATTCATCGCTTGGCCGTCTCATCATGTTTGCCTCCCAGACACCCCTGAAATAGCTCCTGGCGTGGTGATATCACCTTCGAATGCCTCCCCCACCAGCCTGACTCCGACTCCTACCCTTCCGACTCCTTCTCCAACGCCCACCACTCCTTCCCCAACGCCTACCCGGAGTTCCTCGTCGAACACGGGTGCCATCGCAGGGGGTGCCATCGCAGGGGGTGTCGCCGGTGGCGTTGCAGCAATCGCCGTTGCCGGTCTCGCAATCTTCTTCTCGCTGCGAAGAAAGCGCCCGCAGGGCCCGTCCGCCGCGTTCATGGTTGATGGTGCCCCCCAGCCCCTCATGGGCGAAGTCCGGCCGCCAGGGTCAGACGACGGAACACACGGGCTGTCATCCATGCCTGAGACGCCCGCCTCACCTATGATGCTCTACGTGCGTGTTTCTACGCCCCCGTCTCAATGCGTGTCTGTTCTCAATACCCTCCCTTCTGTACAGGACCCAAACGATCCAACCACATTCTCCGGGTTCCAAGGAGCAGGTCAGGTATGCACAGAAGTCCCTGTCGCACCGTACAGCGGAAACACACAGGCCAACATCAAATCTTCACCCCCACCGGAATATCACAGCTTGCCCATTGTCTGATCTCGCTACTTCTGTTGGACTAGCCCAGGATCTGGCAGGATAGCATCTACCAGTTTTTGTCTTCCCTTTCGGTCGTGTTTTCAGCAGCAAGGTTTTTGGTGGGTAGCCAGAGCCGACTCTGGATAATGGTCAACTGGTTTCCTATCTTTACGTGATGTATTGTACTGTACATTCTCCATATGCTAACTTACCACCCTTGTATATTTCAGGACTGGGGTCAGGACTGAGGTAGGACAGTGCCGTAGTCCTTTAACCACGGACGGAGAGTCCACATGCGCGCATCGCCTCGCTCGTTTCCGCGGATGGTCAGGACCCTGGACCTAACGATCAAACCACATGCAGTGCCCGTCAACACGGGGACAATTTACAAAATGAATAAAAAGTAATGTTCACACGCACGGTCCAATGTGAGTCATTACGTAGTCTTGTTCTCAATGGAGTGCTCTGGCAGAAAGATGACTCGGCACAATGCACATTACATTCACTACCGACTCTCGCCCCCTCGATGGTCACAATCCGGTACTGGGCTGCTTACTGGCAGGTTCCCAAGCCGATTCGAGGCTAGCGGATAGCGGAGGTCGTGCATTATCCCGTAAATGGCGTACTGACCTGATGATCTCCCCCTTGGGCCGAGTGCCAGTGGCGCCGACTCGGTGACACTGCTTGATTCCGCTCCTTATAGACTCCGCCATAAATTTAATCCATGATCACCACAGCACAGCATGATCATGTCGAATCGGGCCTGATGGCTGACCATAAAGATCTTGCATGTAGCATACGGGATCATGTTCATCGAGAATAGAGCCACAATCCGATCGTTTTAAGGACAGCATCATGCACAATCCTTCTTCTCTAAGAATATCAATATGGTCCGAGTTATCTTCTTCCCCCTCGTCCTCACCACTAGGCTCTTTGGTGTGCTCTTCGTCTTGCGATTCATCAGTGCACCACTAGTACTCCTCAACAAGTTGCATATTGGAGTGACTTCTAACTCATTACCTGGTCGAAAGGTATGACTGCGATTTTGGCAAATTAATCAAGACATCTTACAGGTGCGTACCCATAGTACACACAACTCATATGGATCTCAAGAGCGCAGGCCACTGGCAGCCACCGGATACGGTTCTCCCACCTGGCGCACAAGGATATGTTAAGCAAGCAATGCTAAGCCGGCTCGCTCGACCCCCGTTAGACAACTTGAACGTAGAATCCTCGCTGTAAGGTGGGCATTGCGCTCGGAACGAGCACTTCGGAGCGCCCATAACACCGATCCGAGCCATTTTCATCTGCTTGCACCGCCCCCGCCACGAAGTCGTCAGCGCGCAAATCTCCTCATCAGAAAAAATCTCAGCCCAGCCGGTGCTGAGTACTCCTGCTTAACAACCCCTTTCGTACCTCGTTTATGCGTTAATCCCTTAATTTAAGAATTTCGACCCACTTCACTTGGACCACCGGTTCTCCCCTCTGCCGTGTCACCGCTTAAGCCCCATCTGGGCCCTCTCCTACTCGGCCGACATCGGACGCTTTCCCCCAACGATCCCTTTCGTACCCTGTTTCATGTTTCAATTGTCGGCCTACCCGTCCTCCCCACCTCATTATTGACACTCCTCTTAATTTGTTTTCGTTCTAACATAACAGACAGCATTCGTTCTATATCTTTCTCCCCTCGTTACGACCGACATCCCTCAGCGCCGACTCAGCGGCTGTGTCTTCCCCCCTCTTGACTCTTTCCGGTATCTTAACCTTTTGCTCCTCAAACTCACTGGCCTGGTAACCATCGCGCTACAATGACAAGTCTATCGCCGTTCAAGTTTTCACTCCTCGGCGCAGTGTCTCTTCTCGGGACTCCGGGTCCCGCAATGCTATCGCATAGTAAGATGTTTCATATTTTTAGTTCTATTACAGTAATGTGTGAGTGAGGTACAGAAGTATGACCACATGCTGCCATTATGATAGAGACTGTCTCATGTGGCCCCAGGTGTGCTGATGCCGATGCTATCTCTACCATTTGCTCTCAAGTTATTGGGTTTAGGACGTCCACCTTCCCCCATTTGGTGTGTTGGTGCGATAGCTGTCATGATAATCGACTCAACATGAACACGAGGCAGCCTGATCAGATACTACAGTGTGAGACACTTAGAGTAGGTGGCTCTGCAGCAGGCGGAATTTTGCGAATTTTGCCCTGAACTCAACGGCTTTGGACTGAGTGTGGCCCCATTGGCAGGGATCATTCCGCGATTACATAAACATTCCAGATTTCCAATTAGGTAAAGCGCCGGCTTGGCATCCCGATCTACGATGAAACTCTGGGGTAAATCATCGGCTACGACTAGCATCTGGGGACCAGGGTAAAGTGTCAGCCACAAAATGTTGTGTGGAGTATATGCTATGAACATCGCAGGCCCAGTTCCAAGGGCTAGCCAAGTGATGATCCTGCCGAAGGTATAGCATCAAGTCATACTCGCCCCAGACAGTACTCGGTTTGGCTGGCGTTGTGCCACAGCACCGGCGCAAGTGATTTTTTTCGGAGACGTCTACTAATTTCGAAACAGCTCTAATTATGCAGCTCTAACTGAGGCATAAAGACTTACAAGTCATCGACCACATGCTTCTCAGCCTCGTAACTGGCCCCCCCCTGTCCCAACTCCCCTACACTTAAGTGCTCATAATGTCAAGGCTCGCAATACTCGCGCCCTTGTTGCTCCTTTCTGGCATTGTGGTTGCTCAAATCTCCGCTCCAGCAGATTGCATCCCAGCGTGGCAATGGGTGCGGCAAAGCAATTTCTTTTCGCAAACCTAGTTTTTTTAAAAAGTCGATGCTTTCTTGGTCCAGACATCTAACTCTCTTGGTCAAAATGCGTGTACAGTCGCAGCGTACTTGGCGGCAACATGTAACGGGGGCTGTGAGTGATCTCCCTCGTACCACCTCGCGTTCTTACCTCCCACAGCGTATACCTTTTGGCCGCTCGAGCCGGGACACGCGTACTTTGCTGACTACGGGGACTTGTGCATGTGCAACACCGTCGTATATTCGCTTTTAAGTGCGTGCGACGTTTGCCAGCAAGAAACGTGGACTAGGTACGTTCCATGACATCCTCGAGCCGATTCTCCCTTGGCTTATCTGCCATTAGCTGGCCTCAGTATTCGTTCAACTGCACAAATAAAATGCCAGTTTCATCGTGAGTTGACTGTTGCGGTAGAGGATTTCCTGCTCTCGTTCTGACCCAGAAACTTCCCCCAGTTTCCCTAACCCTGTTCCTTCCGGAACACGTGTGCCCCAATGGGCTCTCCTTGATGTCACAGTTTGTTGCTCAATTTTCTTCAGCACATACGTACCAACAGTAGATCACAGCTCGAAAACACCTGGAATGACAACAAGTCGTTCGCCGTCGGCGGTAGGGATCTCTTTCTCCATTCGTCGCTTGGCCGTCTCATCATGTTTGTCTCCCAGACACCCCTGAAATAGCTCCTGGCACGGTAATATCACCTTCGAATGCTCCTTCCCTGTCGAAGGTGGGTACCATCGCAGGGGGTGTCGTTGCTGGCCTTGCGGCAATCGGCGTCGCTGGTCTTGCAATCTTCTTCTGGCTGCGAAAAAAGCGCCCGCAGGACCCGTCCACCGCGTCCGTGGTCGATGGCGCCGCCCCCCAGCCCCTCACAAGGGAAGTCCGGTTGCCATGGTCAGACAACGGAACATACATGCCGTTATCCATGCCTGAGACGCCCGCCTCACCTATGGTGCTCTACGTGCGTGTTACTACACTTCCGTTTCAATGCGTGTATGCTCTCAATACCCTCCCGTTTCTCCTCCTTATGTATAGGACCCGAACGATCCAACCACATTCCCCAGGTTCCAAGGAGCAGGTCAGGTACACACAGAAGTCCCTGTCGCACCGTACGGCGGAAACACCCTGACCAACGTGCAAGCTTCACGCCCACTGGTACAGGGATATCACGGCTTGCCCATTGTCTGATCTCGCTACTTCTGTTGGACTAGCCCAGGATCTGGCAGGATAGCATCTACCGGTTTTTGTCTTCCCTTTCAGTCGTGTTTTCAGCAGCGGGGCTTTAGCCAGAGCCGACTCTGGATAATGGTTCAATTGGTTTCCTTTCTTTTCCTGATGTATTGTACTGTACATTCTCCATATGCTAACTTTTCAGCCCCTGTATATTCGGAGCTGAGGTAGGACGGTGCCGTAGCCCTTTAACCACGCACGGAGAGTCCGTTTCCGCGGATGGTCAGGACCCTGGACCAATGATCAAACCACATACAGCGCCCGTCAACACGGAACAATTTACGATGAATGTTCACACGCACGGTCCAATGTGAGCGTGATACCCTCAGGTCATTTCGCAGGCTTGTTCTCAATGGAGTGCTCTGCCAGAAAGATAACCTGGCACAGTGCACATTACATTCACTACCGAGTGTCGCCCCCTCGACAGTCACGGTACTGTACTGGGCTCAGTGGGCTGCCCACTGGCAGGTTCCCAAGCTGATTCGGGGCTGGTGGAGGCCGTCCATTATCTCGTAAACGCCGTGCCTGATCTGATGGCCGTTGGACATGGTCTACAGGGGCTCTCCCCCTTGGGCCAAGTGAGTGCCAGTGGCGTCGACTCGGTGACACCGACTTGATTCTGCTCTTTTTCCGCCTATTGTACCACCGATGAAGGATACATACAGAAGTAATCAATTAATTATTCAGTTTCAGTGCAGTGCGCGCCCCCGATGCGCCATTCGTATGGTTCCAGGACCAGGACGAATTGGAGGCTTTGCTGAGTTGTCTCCTGTTCTCCGGGCCGGACCCCACCATAGGGAGACAAAAACCTTATCTTATCGAGGTTGGGAACACCGTGACGCCGCGGCAACTTGTGGTCTTACAGCGTAAGACAGATAGGCATAAGGACATCACGACGCATTTGTGCGGCCGTGACACGCTATTATTGCCGTTACTGGGTTACATGTTCGTATAATTTTAGTTTGCAAAAGAAATAAGACAAGGTTTGCGAAGCGTGGGCCCAGGAACGAGGATGGGCGGAAGTACTGTAATAATTAAGCTCACGATTGGAGACTAACTGATGTCGGAGGGCGCTTGTTGACAAGTTCCCCTCTCCTAGCTATTGTAAGCCTGTACTAAGGTTACTCCAGTCTCCCTGGGCTCTTGCGTCGTAACCTAGTCCCCCGCGACTTGCCCCGGCACTTAGTGGTAACAAAGGGAGGATAGTGGAATAGATGCGGAATGAAACATATCGCTCAAGCCATCTCACCCGCGTCGTCGAGGTCATGATCAACATACCATCCTGTGCCTCAACCACGTCCACATGTATCGCTGCAGAACCTTCGGCCAGGACGGCAGGCCCTCCTGCGGCACGTGGGACATAGTATCGCCGTGCTTGCATTGATTGCCCCCCTGACGGATATCAGAACACGTAGTTGCCACTTAACTTGGGCACTGACCACATGTGTTGGTCGCTGCAGAACCCATTCAGGTGTTCTGCTACATCTCTCTGTATGGGGCTTTGACATAACCTGCAACGTTCTGTTGTCGGTTGCGGCGCTGTCGAGTGCGGGGCTGTGTGCCCTGGGGGTTCTGATGCGAATCAATGTGCGGTCAGGGTCTACGACGCAAGAACAACCACCTACGTGGTTGCCCAAACAAGGTATTGGCCTGTGTACCAGGGTATGTTCCAAACTCCTCAGGATAGCGTAGTACTGAGGACTGTTGTTCGAAAGTGCCGCCGGCCCAGTCGTCCTCTAATTAATTGATCGATCGTTAATTAAAGGCTTCCCCAGAGGTAATACACGCACGATGTCTCCAGTCTTCAGCAAAGAACTGCGCTGCTTCCAACGTCCCTGGAAGTGATAGCGAACGTGGAGTGTGCACCGAGTGCATGTTGGGGTCGGCTGTTCTCCCGGGACTCGGCATGGGTATTGTGGCCGTTCGCTGTATCGTATGTGGTGTTCGGACTGGGGGCACGAGAGCTTGTGCGGTTGGCGAAAAGGGGATAGGAAATGCTGGAGGATGACCGGCAGACCCCAACGCAGGTGGATGTGCAGCTGAATGTCCATGTGGATGTGCGGGCGGGCGTAAGGGAGGCTGCGGGAACGGAGGTACGCCAGGGCTGGGCACTGTCAAGTCGTGGTTCTCAATCGGGGCGCATCATGGAAGATACAAAGTACGAACTCGACGGGGGATGTACGGTGTGGGTCACGGGATTCGGGGCCGCGTAGTAAGGGGCGTTGCCCGTGCCCATTGGGCTAGGCGCCGGGTTAGCAGGTACAGGAACAGCGAATGGCTGCGGGAAGGGAGGTGGCCTCGAGTTCATAATCACCAGTAGAGCGGTATGGGCAGCTTCCGCGCTCCGCTGATAGGGATATTATAT
>QLOS01011791.1:0-17832 GCA_003313725.1 Russula sp. MG48
GAACGACTGGGTAGATTTGATGGTCTCGTATACGACGAGAAGTTGATTTACTGCCCTGCACGCTACGCAGCGAGAATATCACAAGCGTTCACAACCACAGAATCAACTATTTCTGTTCCCGCCGAGGAAATCATTATTGGCGAGGATATCGAGCGAGGGAATTACTGCTTCACGGATGGCGTAGGAAGCATTTCCCCGGAACTTGCCCGGAAGATCTGGAAGGCACTGCAGAAGAGGGGTGCGCGCTCAACACGCAGAGCAAACACGTATTCTCGTGCCTTTCAGATCCGTCTCGTGGGGGCGAAAGGCATGCTGAGTGTGGACCCCAAGTTATCGGGCGACGTCGTCGTACTCCGGCCTTCAATGATCAAGTTCGACGCACCACATTCCACGGATGTGGAAATTGCCCGGGCTTTCAGCCGACCAAGCAAGTACTATCTGAATCGCCCATTAATTATGATACTCGAAGGCCTAGGTATCCAGTACGAGGTATTCAAGGACCTGCAAGATGCAGCGGTTCAGGATGTCGAGGACGCTGTAACGTCCTTGGAGAAGGCTGCCAATACCCTCGACCAGTTCGGTCTCAGTACTTCTTACCGCCTGTCTTCCACTCTTCTCCATCTGGCCAAGCTTGGCATCGACCCTTCCGACATGGATGACTTCTATCATCAAATGTTGGCCTTTTCCATCCATCACATCCTACGAGATTTGAAGCATCATGCACGAATCCCTGTCAAAGATGGGTATACCCTAGTCGGCGTCGCGGACACGTACCACTACCTACAAGAAGGCGAAGTCTTTGCTTGCGTCACCATACCGGAGTCCAACTCGATCCAGTTTCTTGAGGGACCCGTGCTCATTTCCAGATCTCCGATCATCCACCCAGGCGATGTGCAAGTGGTGCGAGCAATTGGGCAACCTCCTGTAGGATCGCCTTTTGCCGTGGAACCTCTGATGAATACTGTAGTGTTCTCTGTGAATGGTATCCCACCGTTTTTTATTTTCGATTTGCCATTCACGCCCACTTTGTACAGGCGCCAGACCTTTGCCATCCTATCTGGGTGGCGGCGACCTGGATGGAGATGTTTATAACGTGACATGGTTCGCGGATCTCCACCCGTCACAAAATATAAAACCGGCAGCATACGACCCCGCCACAAGGAAACTACTTGATCGGCCAAGTACCATGGACGATGTGGCTGATTTCGTGGCTGATTATATCAGTAACGATGTGAGCGCGTTTTCCACTTCTCTGCATGTTTTTTTTTTCTAATATCGACATCCGCAGATTCTGGGCATGGTGGCGATCAACTGGTTGTTGATAGCTGATCTCAGTAGTATCTTTGACCCAGACTGTCTCAAGTTGTGCCAGGTACACAGCGACGCCGTCGACTACCCAAAGAGCGGAACGGCAGTGGAACTATCCCAAGTACCGAAACCGCGATCCGACAGCAAGCCAGACTGGAATGCGCCCGAAACGGTAGATCTGGAAGCCTCGCCGAACTACTATGAAAGTAAAAGGGCCATTGGACGGCTCTTCCGAGCCATCGATTTGCCCGAAGTGCAAACTTGCAATAAAACTGCGCGTCGGCAAAGGCAACATGTTCGCGACGATGAGGACGAAACAGATTTTGACGAACTTTTTGCCGCCCTCTGCATAGGGGACAGGCAAGACGATCGTTTGGAGTTAGCAGTACAACGTCGTATCACCGAGTTCATCGACGTGGATCCTCACAGCCACTTTGTGAAGCTCGCTGTCGCATCTTTGGGCCGATACTCGATGGAATTGCAGGGCATATGCGCTTCTAATGCGCTCCAGCGTCACAAAGCTGCCATGCTGAGTGAAGAAGAGGCCGTGGTTGGGACGATAGCAGCCAAGTGCTCTCAAAGAGGTAGGAGGAGGGAGACAATGGCGCAATTGCGAGAGCAGACGAGTTATCTCGTCAAGGCTGTTCGGGACGAGTTGTCGGGCGATGAGGAGACCCCTCTGGACGACTGGCTGGCGACAGCGTGGGCAGCATGGAAAGTTTCGCGGCAGCTCAAAGACCGCTTTGGGGCGCATAGCTATGGGTGGATCGCTTTGGGTGAGGTATTCGATGCTATGAAAGCCATCGAGCAAGACGGGATCAGCAGCTCCAGGAGATAAATTGAATGTAACATCATCTCATTATATCCATACGACGTGTTTGTTGAGAGGAAAAAGGCAGAGCTAGTATTGGTCCAGTAAATGTATCATATGTATTTTCACAACACTTCGCGGGAGTACAGCGTATGCGTACACGTTTATGCCTGATTTCGCAGGACTGCAGAAGTATTTAGCTTAGCGAGGGCCATGGACAACAAGACGAGATGGGAACAATACCTAGAATAACAGAGTCGCCCCTGATTGACGTTAGCAAAACCTCGTAACCAAGACGTAAGACATACCGTAGAAACATCTTACTGATAAACCGGTCTTTGTTGACAGGCTTTTTCCCCTTGCCTTTCGGGATCTCCGTCCACATCTGAGAGAAGGGTTGTTATGCTGACCGTTCGACAGACTGATATTGCTTACCTCCTTCACATTTTCCAAGACCTAGCACGAGAGTTTAGTCACTAAGAAGGATATGCACAAAGAACAAACCATGTTGCTATGCCTATCGAAAGCTTTGACACGTGCCAGTAGTTTTTTGTTGTTCCGCAGGGCAATTAGAACCTGTGTGTGATTCCTCACTGCTTGTTGAAGGACAGACAAAGGTCCTTGGCTGATTTCATGCTCTTCTAACTGGCGCAGCTGCGCCTCGTCCAGTTCGGACTTGGGAACGTGAACATATTGACTGTAACGAATTGTGTGACTTAGTCCCGCTGTGGTGGTGGGAGAGAGCGAGAGACTCACCTCATCGTGGTCGAAGTATTGACTCAAGGACAGCGCGCGTGTTACTGTACAGCGTAGGCGTGGCTGATGTTTTGTCTGTCAACACCGTCGGACGGCGGACGGCCCGGGGCCGCGAATTTTCTTGGCAATTTAGCGCGCGCATTCACTCACTCACTCACTCAGACACAGGCTTCCGACGACATGGGGCGTTTACGACAGAAGGGAAAGGCTGGGGCTGCAAAAGCCTATGTTACACGGTCCATTGCAGTAAAGAAGCTTCAATGCTCTCTCGCCGATTTTCGTCGGCTATGCATACTGAAGGGTGCGCTGATTTTCTCACTTGCACTCCGAGCAACAACCCATACATGCCGCCGTTCAGGTATCTTCCCCCGCGAACCACGTCACAGAAAACGTGCCAACAAAGGGTCTTCTGCGCCGACCTCCTTTTATTACGCGAAGGATATCGCCTATCTTGCGCATGAGCCAGTTTTGAAGAAACTACGGGAGCACAAAGCCTTCGCCAAGAAACTCGCACGGGCATTAGGGAGGGGAGAGTGGAGTAGTGCAAAAAGCCTAGAAGACAATAGGCCAGTTTACCGCTTAGACCATATCATCAAGGAGAGGTGAGTTCTCAACGACCTGTCATGCCAATCGTCCGTAATTGTCATTCGTTCTTCCGCAGGTATCCCATCTTTACCGATGCCGTCCGCGACATCGACGATGCGTTATGCATGATATTTCTATTCGCCTCGCTCCCTTCAAATGACCGCATCTCTTCCTCCTTGGTAGAGAACTGCTCTCGCCTGGCTGCTGAATGGCAATTATATGTCATGCGCACACACTCTCTTCAAAAAGTGTTCCTTTCAATCAAGGGTGTTTACTATCAAGCGGAGATCATGGACCAACCAGTAACCTGGCTTGTTCCCTATCAATTCACTCAAAGCGTGAGTTCGTTTAGTATTCTCCTTCATCCAATTGGTAACATAGTACACAGATACCTTCGGATGTCGACGTCCGGGTGATGCTTACCTTCTTAGAGCTTTATCAAACACTCCTGGGCTTCGTCTTCTTCAAGCTATATACGGATATTGGTCTCGTTTATCCTCCTCCCTTTGACCTGAACAAGCAGGATTCCGGGGCAGGCATTGGTGCTTTCACGCTTGAAGAAAGTAATCGTGACGATTTGCTTTCTACACTACCATCAGCAAGAATTGGACAGAGCAACGGCACGAAGGTCTCCAGTAAGGCCGTTCGGCAGACGATCAAGGCCCTCACAGGATCTAGCATTCCGGAAGGGGGACCTGATGACGATGTTCTCTTGCATAACGCTGATAAGGAGGACCGAGATGAGCAATTTGTACTGAGGCCCTCAGCATCAAATCCCGAGGACGCAGCCGACCTTCCCACCCTCCATTCTTTGGCGTCTTCTCCGCAATCGCATGTTGCAAACCTTTTCGCGCCATATACGTTTTTCCTGTCACGAGAAACATCCCGACCTATCTTCGAGTTCATTGTGCGCTGCTTTGGTGGCCGGATCGGTTGGTCTAGCACATCTGGGAGCGGATCTCCCTTCGATGAGACTGACGACTCAATTACCCATGTCATCATCGACCGCCCGTTGATCCGACGACCCGAGGAGACGGAGGCCGAGCTGAGCCGTAGGCAACGACGAAAATACGTCCAACCACAATGGATCGTGGACTGTATCAACAGCAGAAAGGTTTTACTAGAAGAGCCCTATTCGCAGGGCAAGACTCTGCCTCCTCACCTCAGCCCTTTCGGCGACCGTGAAGGTTCCTACGACCCGAGAGTTGGTATTACTGGAGATATTGATATGGATGACGTGGAAGAAGAGAATGAAATTACGGACGAGGACGAACCGGATGATGGCAAGAGCGAGAGTGAGCAGCCTACGGATGAGCCGCTGGTAGCCGCGATGAAGGCTGCTCATTCTGACCCAGCTACTATGCGAGCGGCGGAACTGCAAGCCGAGGTAGCCGGAATAGACTACGGTACTTTCGAGAAAAGGCTTTCAAAGTCACAGAAGAAGGCGACGCAGGTGCACGAACCAACTGGTGGAGTGGATGACATGAACAAGATGATGTTGAGCAACAAGCAACGTAAGCTATACGAGAAGATCAAGTATAGCGAACGAAAGCGTCAAGCCGAGGTAGGTTCTACCATATCAGTGTACAGGTTCTTGTGGCTAAATACTCTGATTCTTACAGAACGCTAAACTAGAGCAAAGGAGAAAGGAGCTACGGAAGGCTCAAAAGCGGGAACGGAACCCAAGCTGCTAGATAGTAGAACCCTGAGAATAAGGCGGGTCAGTGCAGCACAGATACAGTGTGAGCGCACATACTTCTTAGGACAGTTAGCCGAATTGGGGGAAAAGATGACGTGAGGTGCTATTATGGCATCGGAGAACAAGGCCGTGTATGCCTCGATAAAGTTGTCATCCAATATTGTTGCCCAGACTTGGCGCATCAATTCGCGCTTGCAGTGGCCTTTATAAAAATGGTCTTCCTTTAATTTTTGCTTCGAAGACACATTTATATAGTCGGCAACAGGATGCTGAGGATAGTCGGCCAATGAGCAAGTACCACGCTTTCGCAGCTATGTTGAATGTGTTCCGCCATCGCACATAGCCTTGTTGCACCATGCGTCGACCTCGTATGATCCCCTCTCTAATGCGAGGAGCGTCAACCTAGCCCGCATCTCTGTGCCAAACTGCTCCTGGCCCTCCGCAGACGTCCAAAATTTGTTACTGAGGTCGAAACCCCCGTTGAAGAGATCGATCTCTGGATCAAAACGCCGATCTGGACGAGGATGAGCTGCTGTGAGGTTTGCAAGAATGCACTGCCGGAGGTGGTCTCGCAGTAAAGCAGGCGATGGTCGTTCATTTAGTGGTATGGTTGGATTGATATAAAATACCCGGCCGTCGACAGGCGATGTACCAAGGCCCCCGCGATCGCAAAAGTCAGTGATGCGAAAGCCATCCTGGGGTTAGACGGACTATGTTAGTGTATGTAAATGAGAATAGTATTGAAGCCACTCACGTCTGGATCGATGCCGACTTGATAATCGTCAAATCTTCTGTGCCACGTGCTGGTGCACAGAAAGCCTTGCTGTACTGAGTTAATTTTCATCGTGCGTGTGTGGATCATGGGGTCGGTGATGAACCGATCATAGTTCAGCCTGTAGAACTGTTTTGGCAGTCAGAGAATGGAAGGTTACTTGTGACACCACGTTACCTTGTCCGTCTCGCTCAAGGGGAAGATGTGCGCCGCTTCGAACCCGGTGAAATTGTGTCCCGTCCCCGGCATCGAAGCCACGGGCTCACCACTGATACAACAGCGCATATCACGCGCACGGATTCTTGTGGTGAAATCCTCACTCTGCATGCCAGGCTTTGATTAACGCGCGGCTGTTCGAAGTGGTGTGCTTACGTGTGGCGTGTAGGTAAAGTTGGTCGAGTACGGGCGGCGGCGTGGCCGTTCCTGAATAACAAAGATACCGATCACTTCAGCCGAATCTACATCATCGTAAGATGTGGTTGACACTAAAACAGACGCGAGGCACCTCGATGCAGGATAGTGTAGTCACCTGGCGCGAGCACGCCGACATCATTACGTTCGAGGCGCGGGCCAGTTGCACGCATCGGCGTCTGCCTCGGATGCACGACAGTCGGATAGAGTGCCCATGGTTCCAACGTATTCAGGACCCTTTCTAACCAGCAGTAAAAGGTTCTAATCTGGACGCGGCCATGCAGAAAGAAACCTGTTCTAGGATGAGCAGATGTCAGGGGATGATCTTGTCAGTCCACCTGCGAACTCTTCGGCGTCGGCCGGGTTGTATATGTGGACATTTCGGCCTTCCATTGAGATATGCGAAAGCTAGCTTGAAGGATAGGTAGAGCAGAGAAAGAGCTGGACACGCGGTTGAATTTGCGATTCAGTATAGTACGAATAACTTAGATAAAAGTTAAAAGTGGAAGCGTTAGCGCTGAAAGCTGTACTGCCGTGGGCTGTGCCGTGTTGGGTGTCAAGGGGTGTCCTTACATAATCCACTTCTACCACCCACTCTCACGCACGATCTCTGTAAGACCGAGTGTGTATCACGGCCCAGCGCATGGTTAAGTTCGGCTGGCCGGTCAAAACATCCAAGTGTCTAGCGCCACATCCGGAGAAAGACGCGTACGCTCCACCTCAACTCCAGGAGGGAGATCATGCTTCACCCTCTGTCTTTCCCAGCACCGCCATGTCTGCCGTCCCTACAACCAACAATACTCAGGCGGCTCATTTTTTCACTCTACCCCTCTGGAGAAAGCGTCAGGAGCATCAAGTCGGCCCTACACAGCCCCCGAGCATGTCCGATGCATCCACTCACCAGCTAAACTTGGATCACCAACTAGAACACGATGCATCTATCCCAAAGGAGAAGGCACTCCCTCCCACCCCGACTTCCTCCACCGAGGGCGCTTCTGGCTCTCACTTATGTCGCGAGGACTCACCTATCGAGGGCCAGTCATGGCCATATCGACCAAGCCAACAAGCTCCCCAGTCAGCCACGGCTTTCCCCACAGCTCGGCCTTCGCCACCCAAAGCTAAACTCGCACTGGCTCAAGCTGCGTTAGCGATTGGTCTTCCTCACGGCATGCCTCAAGCCTCCGCTTCCTCTTCCCGTTCGGACGTCAACTCGCTAGCTTTCACAAATGTAACCCAGTCCAGTTTACACGGCTTTCCACCTTCAAGCCTACGACGGACAAAGAGCTTTCAGCAGCTAACCCGGGGATATGGGGAAGAAGATGATACGCATGCTGGTACTAAAAGACCAAGATCTCGTGGGATCTCCTTCGGCCGCGTTAATGCTTTTGATTTTGATGAGAAGGGAAAGGGTAAAGCCTTGGAGGATATACCTTCCCATGTGACTCCCCCACGGATGTCTCTTGTTAGACGGGCATCTTTCTGGAATCGGAAACGTCATGACTCTTTAAAACCCTCTGTCGCACCACTACCATCACAGCACCCCTACAATTCCGTTGATCATTTATCACATACATTACCCTCGCTCCCCCCTATGTCTCCATTTCACCTTGATACCGACATCTCCCATTCTTCTCGATCTTCACAAACCGAAGAACAGTTACCGCTTCCGCCTCCTGGCTTGCGCTCACGTTGTGGCCGTCACAATCGTCCACTTCCTGCTAGGCCTGCAGCCAGTAGTCCGGACCTATCTCTTCAACCGTTGCAACCTCATCGTCCTCGGAAACGACGACCTGCCACAGCAGACCCCGCTACCGATCGTTCTCGCACTCTGTCCTCCCCCTTTATATCCCCCTCCAGTCATCCCTCTACTTTAGCTCCTGCACCCCCACAGTTCCTGGATACAGCTACATCACCACTGGGTGCGCGACCGCGCTCTCAAACGAATCCGCCGTTTTTCCATCGACTTTCCGTCAATCTCTTTTCGTTCGGCTCTTCCTCATCATCGCTCTCTACTAGTGGGACAATCGGAGGTCATCTTGCCCACTCCCCCGGAGCCTCACCCCGCGCTTCAACATCAAAACTATCTCCCCCAAAGCCCCGACTCAACGAGGAGTCCCCGGCGTCTTATGTGAACCGATTGCTCAGTACGATTAGCAAAGTCGAAGTTGCTTCTGCATTGGCTTCTAGGTGCGATTTGCTTATCTGCTAGCTAGAATCTAGAACGTGACGCTTTATCTCAGTGGGGAGAGTTTCTACACTAACGCACTCAAAGCATACATTGATCGCTTTGAATTCGACGGCGATCCCTTGGACGTTGCGTTGCGCAAACTACTCATGGATGTGGGACTACCACGGGAAACACAGCAGATTGACCGTGTCATGGAAGCGTTCGCAAGCAGGTATCTGACGTGTAACCGTAGCCTATTCACTTCTGACGGTATGTCCTTGTTCCTTCTCGAAAGTTGCCGTAAAGCTCATTGTCGCAAGATCATCCCTATATCCTTGCCTTTAGCTTGATTATGCTCCACACGGATGCGTTCAACAAATCCAACAAACGAAAGATGACAAAGGCCGACTATATTAGAAATACCAAGCTTCCAGGTATTTACCCGGAGGTCCTTGATGTAGGAGGAAGACTCGTGTGACTGCTCCCTCGCTGATGTCAGTTGTTTTCCTAGTACTACTACGACAACATTGTGTTTGCTCCCTTCGTCTTTGTCGAAGATCCCGTAGAAGTAAATCTGCAGCGTAATGTCGACAGTGGCCCGTCCCGACTACTGGCTGGCATCCCCCCACAGCATTCCTTACCAGGGAATGGCAGTGCTGCGACTCTTCTTGGCAAGAGCAACAAGATTGACCCCTACTATCTGATCGCGAAGGCGAGCTACCTTCAACGTTGGCATGCGCACTTCTGAATATTTTCTTTTCTTAGAATCTCCTCGGTCCCTTGCGTGTGGGCATTGAAGAATACACTCCCCTCGAAAACTGTTACTCCTACGAAGGCACTTTGGGACCATGGAATGAAGAGGACATGCACGAAACGTTCTCTAAAGCAGGCACAATCGAAGTCCGCGGCGCAGATAGGCGCATGTCCACTTCGGTATTCGCACTCGGCATCGGAGGCTTTTCTACTACTCATCAGCCTTCGGGCTCTGCACACACTCAGTCAGTGCTTAGAGTAGCCAAGGCCGGTTTGCTCAACCGGAAGGATACGACACTGGACATTGGGAAGCGGGCCAAGGCTGGCAAGTGGCGGTTGTGGAGTGTCATCCTCACAAGTTCTCAGTTGTTATTCTTCCGAGATCGTACGTGGGCTGTCAGCTTGGCGGAGCAAATGAGATATCGTGACGGGCGAATGCTGGTCCCGCCTGTTGCTTTACTAAAACCGGACGAAGTGTTTCCGCTAAACGACTCCGTAGCCCTATATGATCGCTCTTACGATAAGGTTCGATCGGATTTGACACTTTCCATCATTTGCTGACACCAATGTTTAGCAGGGTCACACATTTCTCTTCATCTCGAGCGACAGGCGACCTTTTCTTCTTCAGGCTGCCGGCGAGGAAGACATGAACAGCTGGATTTCATGCATAAACTACGCGAGCGCCTTCAAGACTACAGGCGTTTCTATGCGCGCTCCCGACATGTTGGGAAAGGATGTTGAGTTAATGGGCATGGCAGCTGCTGCCTCTCATTTGCGGGATCTACAGTGGGCCAATACCGATTCTCGGGCATCGCATGTTCGCTCCTGGGGCCGAAACTCGGATGACCTCATTAATAGGGTTTCTGCCTCTCCTAGCGCCCCTTATGCCGTATCGCGGTCAGGAGGATTCAAATTACTCCGTGGGCGTGAGGATATGGACCTTGATGTAACCGCGGCCCCAAATTTCATTGACGCGGATCAACTCAAAGCCACCTTTGATCAAGTGAAGGCCGATTTGGCCACGGGACAGTGGACTCCTGCTGATACCTCCACGCCGAGAATTGACGGACGCCCCCGTGCGCATAGCTTAGAGTCTGCTGCGCTACCGCGGGTTGCTTCCTTCCCAGAGACTTCGGAAGAAACATCGGAAGATGATCGAGTGTCCATCCGTACTCGGGACATTCGATCCAAGCTCGCGGAACTCAATTCGAGAATATCCTCTTTGCAACTGCAAGAGGAGTCTGACATGCGCTTACTGCGTAACATCGCGATCCTGACGCCGTTTCAACGCGCCACGCGCGAAAGGCTGGGAACGGTCATTCTACAAACATCCAAAGAAATGCAAAGGACCCGTCTAGAACTTGGAATGAGGCTTTGCCACAAAGAAGTCTTGTCCAATGACCTCGTTGCTCAGGAGCGAGAGTGGCACCGAACTAAGAAGATCGCTCTGAAGGCGGCAACAGATACATTGAAACGTCGGCGTGAGCCGAGTGTTCCTCGAGTGCCATCATTGCGTGTAGATGGGCCTCTAGTTGACTCCTCTGATAGCCGGCGCCGCCTCCCCCAAAGTCCCCTCTCCCCAGAGTCGTCAATCGCCGAGTCGTTTTACACAGCACTCGATCTTGACTGCCGTATCTGCGGAATGGGAGAACACCTCGACTCACCCCTCTCCCCTTCGAAGGACTGGACGCTAACTGACCCACCGAGCCCATTCTCACCTACTCCTACTCAACCAAAAGACGGGAATTCGACACTTGAAACGGGAACATCACACGAGTTCAACACGGCCCAAGAATCAGATGAGGAGGCAGAAGAGTGGAACAAGACACGCGCGGCGAAGCGGGTATCGCTCGTGAGGATGCCGTCTACCTTGAATGTATCTCTTGGACGTCATGGTGCGGTCTCTGCCACTGGCTCGGCTTGGACCACACGTTCATCTCGTTCCATGCATGAACCATGAGTTTTCTTGGCTTTAGGACGTGATCATTTCCGCGCTGTTTGAACGCGTAAGACTACGACGTTTCCCTAGAATATTTAATGATTGTTTATGCGATTAAGTTGAAACACACACTCTTTATTTCTTCTTACCTACACTACAATACTAGCCTTTGGAGATTCGTGGATGTACTCTCACGTAGTTATACCCTACACACAAATTGGTATTAGTCATCTGCTACCCTCTAATGATCGAAGCTACCGATTAAAGTTTCCACGACGACAAGATTCTATGCCACTTAACCGCCGCCACGCACGGCAGCAAAGCGGCACTTCCTGAAACTCAGCATGCTTGGGGCTCTTGGCTGTTCTTATGGCTCAGACTTACGTACGAAAAAAATTGCGGTGATTATGTTGTTCTGCGAAGTAGTTACACAGATTGGCATGCGTTACATGAGACGGCCTTTGTGACGGGGTTATCGGGTGCGTGCCGCGTTCACTTAGCGACTAGTACGCACATTGCACTAGCGTTGACAGGTACACGACTAAGGGACGCGGCGGGACGGGGCTCTGGCCTACCTCCACCGTCCAGGCCGAGTGATATTTAGTCACGGCGACACCAGGACCGTCATCTCGTACTTTTGTGTCACCTCTTGTGCCCGTATTGTCATCCACCAGTCCACCACTCTATCACCAATGTCTGCGCCACTGCCGCCCACCACAAATGACCTCCATGACAGGGACAAGCAAAGACTGTTGAGACAAGCTCGGAAACTGAGCCAGATCTTCGGGGAACTGCCCCAGGAAACCACAGCGCTGCCCCATCGGGCCAGGAGCATTACCCCAGGTGGAGAGGTACCATCAACGGATCCCCCCCACCTACATATTCCATTCTCAAGACGCTCATCCATCGACCAGTCTACCCATTCCTTCCGCTTCCCAGCTTCACCTCGCTCCGTACCGTCCCGAACGATGTCACCTCAACCCCTGCCATCCGCTCGAGACGCCCTGGGACCTAACGGCCCTCCGGGACGGCTACCAGCTCTTCCCCCACATATCAGTCAATTGGATGTGCCACGTTTTGGTCTCAGTCGCTTGCGCAAAGCAGCGTCATCGATATCTATCCGGCCTGCCGAGGAAGTTCCGCACGGCAATTATCGACCTATTGTGGCAGAAATGCCTTCTAGGTCTTCTAGCATCCGCCTATTCAACCGCGTTCACCTAGCACGATCAAGGGACTCGCTAAGGCGGCGGAGTGTCAATAACCCCGTCCTTCCTGCGTCTCATGGACATTCTCGAAAGTCGGACGATATTTCTATGCCAGTGCATTCTCAGCGAAGGAGCGTGTCACTCTGGCCAAGGAGGAGAAATACGAAGGACGATGCTGTCCGTCAATGGCACCTCACGGTCGACCAAGGTCGGGAAGACGCTGCCTCGTCTGAGGCCTACCAGCCGTTAACGGGGGCGCAGAGAACGCAAAGTCTCCGCAGAGGGAGGAAATTGGCACAGGTATATATTTGATCAAGCCTTCTTGTGTCTGGTCGCTAGATTTAGCCTCGCAGGTTTTTGGGACAGTGCCTCCAGCTGCCTTGTATAGAATGCCATCGCACCTTGAGGACATACCGGCAACACCGACATCCGTCCAATCCGTCCAAAGTGAAAGGATGAAAGCTTACCTCACCCTTTCTTCAAGTGATTCGGTTTCCGTATATTCAAGTCATTCGTCGAGGCGCCGCTCTCGTTCAAGTACATCTTCTATGTCAATTTGTTCCCCGCCCTCCGACGCTACAACAAACGAGATTGATTCGTCTTATGAATCTCGTGGTGATCCGACACCAGCCCCCCTATATCCCGACTCTGATGACGACCCGAATCCGACCGCACACATCTCTACCAAAGGGCCCGATGCTAGCGCGACATTCCGTCTGCGTCGATGGAGAGCTGCCAAGCTGTCTCGGTTCTTCGGCGTCGACTATAATGATCTATCGGGCTCGATAGCCATGACTGTACCAAAATGTCGGACTGCCAGTGAAGAGTCTGTACCTCCTGCGGAGGTGGGTGTTAAGATACAAGACCGGGGTCGGTTCTGGAACCGCCCATATTCTGGTAGTCACTACAAGGTTGGCAAGCAGGACGCAGACATGAATGACGTGATAACACTCTTGCGGCAGATGCCACGAGCATAGTAACGAGATAGATTTTTCCAGGTTACAAAGTATTAGTAGTCGACTTTTAGAGAACAACCTGGATATCATTTAGTTAATTATAGACGGTTAAGCTTTTCTTTCCACCCTTGCAACTTGTTTCGCGATGTGCACAGGTATCGCCGAGTTCCCGGCCTGAGTTCTGCCAGAAGTGTCGCCGATATACAGGTGCTAAAGTTAGCAACCAATACATCAATGATGGACCAAAGCCAAGCTTTGGTCGCCTTCGTTCTTTGGCCCTCAGCTCCCCTCACTGACTCCCTCGTCAAAAATGCGCTCCTCTCACTTCCGATCATCGACAGCGCATTCATCTCCTCGACGCATCCTCAATCATACAGAAAACTTATCCAGTGGTCTACGTACGACGAGATTGACCACACCCTGGTTTATGCGGATCGCAATGATGTACTATCCTCTTCCTATGTGATCCGCAAGGCCCTCATTAGGAAGCACTTCCTTTCGCGGTGCATTTATTCGTACTTGACAAAGCACCCTGACTCTGTTCTACGAATAGCGACGCCAAAGACTTGGGAAATAGAAATAACCTTTGCGGACGAATTGGATGATTTGTGGGCAGACGAACTCTGGGATCTTTCTGATATCTTGGAGAAATCGATCGCGTCTCCAGAGACCGGCGATAGGTGGTGGATTCTGAAACCAGGCATGGCAGATCGGGGCATGGGGATCAGACTCTTCAACTCAAAACAGAGTCTGCAGCAAATTTTGGACGAGTTTGATGGCGATGATCTAAATGGAGATGGGGATGATGAGAATGTGGTCCCCGACGAGAACGATACCTCCATTGCGATTTCGCAGCTACGCCACTTCGTTATTCAGGCAAGTGTAATCTCATACACATGGGTGTATTTTTATATATCGATCATCTAGGAATACCTATCTAAACCCCTCTTGGTTGATCCGCATGAGCTTACCCCTGGCGGCGACCCTTCACGACAGCTAAAAGGTCATAAGGTTTGTCGCGCTATCATGATACCGACTGTGGCAACATAGTAATGTCCAACAAAGTCTCTGACCGGATTGGTTATCTAGTTTCACCTTCGGTCATATTGCGTCGCTTCTGGAGACCTCACGCTCTATCTGTATACGCGCACATTGGCGCTGTTCTCATCCAAACCCTACTCCCCGCCCTCCCTTGCGACTGACCGCACCGTTGACCTTGCACCCCACTTGACAAATTCGTCGCTGCAAACTGAGAGAAGAGAAGAAGGCGTACGGTTGCTTGACGAGTTGGTTGGTTGCCATGTGTTGTCTGGAGGGCTCGACATACCCACATCGACCCTGACATTGGACCATCTGGTTACCATTCAAGACCAAATGGCAGACACCCTCGCAGAAACCTTCAAGGCCGCGCTTCAATCGCCCATACATTTCCAGGTACGCTCACTGCCCACAGAAAGGTGGCACGTATGTTTACTAGGAGCCGACAGCCACTGGCTAACGCCTTCGAGCTCTACGGTGTCGACTTTCTCGTCGAACACACTGCGTCACAGTTTCAAGTTAAGCTTCTCGAAATCAACGCGGAACCCGCGATAGAGCTCACTGGCCCACGGCTCACGTGGATCTTGGAAGATCTTTTCAGGGCCATAGCTCACGTTTGTGTTGACCCCTTCGTGCGGGATGGCCCAGTAGAAACCTGGCCAGTCGGCCAAACAAAGCACCATCTCAAGAAATGCCTCCAGACAAAAGTCAGAGGGTCCTGACAGGACGCGGAAACTAAGTTTATGCTACACACTGTAACTTGAAATGAGCGGTCTGTAAATTACAAAGTTTACACTCTATTTCGTTATGCGAAAGGTCCCAGTTGAGTGGGAGATTAGAAGCACCATTGAGTGACCTTCCATGGTGTTTAACTTTGTCATAGCCATCTATGGCAGGCCTAAAAGATGCGACAACATCGGGAGTGACTGGAAGCACCTGCGCGTGGATACATGGGTAATTCAAGCTAGGAGGCGTGTCAGAATGTTTGCGCTCGTCTTGCTGATCATCTCCCGTAATCGGTTTACGTCCTGCGGGCTCACATCGGCAATGTCGGCCATGAGGTAGGCGACGTCGCCCTTGGAATCCGAATACTGCTTCTCCACGTTGTAAGGCGAGAGCACTTCGTTGACTTGCTTGAGTACGCCGGGCTGGTTGACGTGAACGTGACAAATCCGGACGTGGTCGGGCTGCTCTGCGGTGATGGCACGCAGGTCTACCTCGGGGAAATTAACGGCGCCAACCGTCGAGCCGAAATTGAGATAGCGGGTGAGCGCGCCCGAAACTTCCTCGCCGATCATCCTCTGCGCCTCTTCCGTGGAGCCTCCGATGTGTGGTGTGAGGATGACATTCTTCAACGCGCGTAGCTCGCTCGCCCATGGGTTCAACTGGTCATCAAAGGGAGCACCGTTAGCGCCGGGTTCGTGGGGAAAGACGTCGAGAGCGGCGCCAGCAATGTGGCCTGATTGGACGGCCTTGATCAGGGCGGGGATGTCGACGACGCTGCCGCGTGCGTTGTTGATTAGGTATGCACCCTTCTTCATCTGCGCGAGCTGAATGCCGGAAATCATATTCATTGTCTCGGGGAGCTCCGGCACGTGAATGGTGACAAAATCGGACTGCGAAAGAAGCGAAGACATGGACTCGACTTGGCGAGCAGAGCCGAGGGGCATTATATTGATGACGTCATAGAAAAGGACGCGCATTCCGAATGCTTCGGCGAGGACGGAGAGTTGGGAGCCGATGTGACCATAGCCAATGATACCAAGGGTCTTGCCACGGATCTCCCAGCAGCCTTTGGACTGCTTATTCCAGATACCCTGGCGCATCTCGAAACCACGCTCAAAGTATTGTCGGGCCAGGGCGATGATCTCGGACACGACGAGCTCTGCCACGGAACGCGAGTTGGAGAAAGGGGAGTTGAAGACGGGAATGCCCGCTTTCCCGGCGGTGGCTAGGTCAACTTGATTTACGCCAATGCAAAAGCATCCGATGACGAGGAGCTGGGGGAGACATACGAGGATAATGATAATCAATATGATTGCGGATCAGCGTCTGTTTAGGCAAGTCTCATATACCTTGGAGGCAGCCTTTATCACCCGTTCAGTGATCTTGGTCTTGCTGCGAATGCCAATGGCATGGTATTGGCCAATCCGTTGGAGGAGATCGGCCTCGTTCATAGCCTTTGTGTGGTGATCGACACGCCAGCCGTTGGCTTCGAAGGTTTTAACAGCGTCCCTGCTGATGTTTTCTAATAAAAGTATGCGCAAATCCTCATTCTCGATGGGATGTAGTACTTTTGGCTGGCGAACGCTCGCGGAGGAAGGCAAGGAGTTGCGACGAAGGCGTTCTTGACTAATTGAACCGGCAGGGGGGGAGATGGAGACTGCGACATGAGCGAACGAGGATGCGATTGCGATGGGACTTGACGACATGTCTTTCGATGAGACTCTCAGGTTAGGAGCAGTATTTATAAGTCGGGTCGAGTCAAAGCAATTTGCACAATCGAAATTTTATCAGCTCTAGATCTTTTCTGTCAAGAGCGAACTTATGTTCTTCTGGCCTTCCCACGCCGATGGGTCTCTATCTCCTTGATTATGGCGCAGGGAATGTTCAGAGCCTCGCAAACACCCTCCAAAGGCTCGGTCACCCTTTCAAATGGATCTCTTCACCAACCGACTTTGACGATGCGACCGTGAGCTTACAATTTGTCCCTTTATCGTCTCCACATATGTTTATCCGGACCGCCGCAGTGCCTTATCTTTCCAGGCGTCGGAGCCTTCCAAACTGCTGTAGATGGCCTGACCTCGCGCGGCTTTCTCGAGCCTCTACGACGATATATCATCTCTGGCCGGCCTTATTTCGGGATATGCATCGGCATGCAGGTGCTTTTCCAGTCCTCCACCGAGGGCTCCGCCCCAGGTCTGGGCATCATACCGAGCAAGATCGACGTATTTTCCAACGAGGGCAAGACCGTCCCTCACATGGGGTGGAACTCTGTTCATCTGCTCGACCCTCAACACAAAGCTGACGAGGGCCTCGACGAGACACTGCACTATTACTTTGTGCACTCATATCGAGCCACATACGATCCAGAGCGCGAGCCAGACACGGCCCCATGGGTGCACTCCGTCACGCAGTACGGCCAAGAGGTATTCGTTGCGACGGTGCACAAGGACAACGTCTTTGGCTGCCAATTCCACCCCGAAAAATCCGGAGATGCGGGCCTGCAGCTCCTCGATGCCTGGCTCCGCGAACCTACCTCCGCGCAATCACGATCGCGACCTGCCCAACGCGTCCCGTTCCCGCCGAGACCGAGGGACGGCTTTACGAAACGGGTCGTCGCGTGCATGGACGTACGCGCCAACGACCAAGGCGATCTCGTCGTCACCAAAGGCGACCAGTACGATGTGCGCGAGAAACCCACCGCCCCCA
>QLOS01011793.1:0-10301 GCA_003313725.1 Russula sp. MG48
AAGACATGTTCTTTGCTATCTAGCTCGACCTCTCCGCGGAATATTATTAAAGGTTCTGCTTTCTCTGAATTCCGTTCCACTCCTGCCGGCATCCCTCCACCAGTTGCCCACCTCACTCTCAACTCTCTACCCGGTCTTCCAGTCAACTTTCACCATGTCTTCAGCCGCATGAACAGTACTACCATCGAGCATCTCGGCCAGCAGAATCCTCTAGAGTTTCTCTTGCGTGCCGCACAAATCTGATAAGCTTGCACTCGCCCATCCGGATGTGCAATTCCCCGTCTTCTACACCACTCCGTCTGGTATGGTGTAAGAGAGTCGAGCGTGTGCGAGAAAACCCTGCCCTTTGCTTGATTCTCATCCGGATTCACAGCTTCTTGAGTACCGTTACGATATCCGGCATTACCTGGCCGATGGAGAGAGGGGTCGCGCCCCCAAGGACTCGTCGAAGGGTTCAACCAAGGTTACTCTACGCACAAGATTCGCTATATTACCTTGCTGTAAAGCAAGGTCTCTTGTCTGCCAACAGGATTCGCTATATGTACTTCCTCATCATATGACCTGTCACCCTATTCCACCAGCCAGCAGCGCCACGCAAGGGGGCGGGAATATGCTCGGTAGGGATATTCCTTGCTGCACCCCGCAGGTAAGAAGTAGAGAATGGGTCCACTTCGGAGGATGATAGCCAAGACGTACCGATCTCCGTGAACACCTCGACTACGCCCTCGCCCGTCTTTGCCGACGTCTCGAAGAACAACAGTCCGGCCTCCTGCGCGTAGGCTTGTGCCTCCTCGCGGGGAACCTGGCGCAGGTTCTCCTCCTCGGCACCCGAGGTGGCGGTCGCGTCGTCCGCTTCGTCTTCCGACTCTGCGGGGGCACCACTTCCTGACCCAGACGGTGAGGGCTGGACGAGGTCGATCTTGTTACCGGCGAGGGCAATCACGATATTCGGGTTCGCCTGTAGCTGGAGTTCCTTCACCCACGTCTTTGCCTTTTCGAGGCTGGCGGCCTTTGTGACGTCGTACACGACCACGGCCGCTTGGGCGTTGCGGTAGTACATCGGCTGCGCACGCCCTTGAGTTTGGAAGATGCGGGATGGAGGGCGACGGGCTCACGGCTAGGGAGTGAAAGCGATCTTGGCCAGCAGTGTTCCATATCTCGTACCAGAGCACGCGGTCTTCAAGGCGGCACTTTTGTGTGGCGAAAGCGGCGCCGATTGTGGGCGCCTTGGTGGTGGCTGGAAATTTGTTGGAAACCTACGTTGGCCAGTTGATGGAGAATATCAGTGATGTGGTGAGAGATTTACGTACGAAGCGGAGAACGATGGAAGATTTGCCCACGGCAGCTTGGCCTGGATAACAGTGTCAGGTCAGGGAGGGAAAGGAGGGCCAAGGCTGATAGAGAATGACTTACCAACTAAGACAAGCTTGACCGGGACAGACTTACCAGCAGAGCCAGATGCGGCCGCGTGGGCCATGGACAGAGAAGTGTATAGCTACTGTCGCCCGTATCTTCCCCTTGGCACGTGTAGTAGTATAACGTATTCCTCTTCCGTCATAGCTAAAAGCATGTTCTTTGGTATGTAGCTCGACCTCTGCGCGGGATATTATAGCCATAATTTATTAAAGGCTCTGCTTTCGCTGAATTCCGTCCCACTCCTGCGAGCATTCCTCCACCGAATGCCCACCTCATTCTCAACACTCCACCCGGTGTTCCAGTCAACCTTCATCCTCTCGTATGTGTCTACCCTCAGCCGCATGAACAGTACCACCATCGAGCATCTCGGCCAGTAGAACCCTCTAGAATTTCTCTTGCGTGCCGCTCAAATATACCCTGACAAACTCGCACTCGCCCATCCGGATGTGCAGTTCCCCGTCTTCTACACCTACTCCGTCTGGTATGGTTTATCACCTCCAATCTTTCACGCCTAATACATCCTGCAAGGGCGCAGCGCGTGCAAAACTTCTCGTATGGTCTCCTTCAAGCTAGCATCCGACCGGGTGATAGAATTGCTGTCCTCGCGCCCAATTCGTACGTCCACTCAAGTTCTTACAAGTTGGTGCAATGATGCTCATCAATTCTAGACCCATGGTGGCAGGTGACAACCTTCTTGTTGTTCACCGCGTTGCGCATTGCCTATCTATATTCTAGACGCACTGCAAGGGGTCATCGGCGCTCGTGCAATCGTAACGACAATCAACACGCGTTTGACAAAGCATGAGATCGACTATATCCTCGCGCACAGTGGTGCAAAACTCATTTTCGTAGATCACGAACTTAGGCATCTCGTTCGCGATGCAAAGGCCCGTATCATCGTGTGCGACGATACTGGCCGCGCCGGTGACCCGTACGAGGACTTCTTAACCGCCGGAAGGTCATACAGCCAAGAGAAGGGTTGGGCAGGCCTTGAGATGGATTCAGACGAGAATAAACCTCTGTCGTTAAACTACACGTACGCCTCGAGACCACCTGTTTCATGATGATTTTGACTATTGCTAAAGATCGGGTACTACTGGGCGTGTGAGCCTCCTTCCGTGCTCCACTAGGGACGATCCTTACTCTTTTTTTCGACTAGCCAAAGGGTGTCCTGACGACACTGAGAGGTAAGCCTTTGTCCCGGGTCTGCTTCTACTCGAGGCGTCTAACATGATACTTCCAGGCACATATCTAGCATCCATCGCCAACGCCTTCGAGACACAGTAGGTGCCGCCTTACCTCGTAGATAACGTTGCTCAACCCACCGTTTCAGGATGAACAAGGAATCCACATACTTATGGTAAAACCACCACTTACTATTGGAACTCACCACTTAGGTCGTATCTCTGCCGCCGCAGGGTTCTCCCCATGTTCCACGCTGCAGGCTGGACGTTCCCCTGGTCAATCCCTTTCTCATTTGCTACACAGGTGAGCCCTTCGCGTCTACTTTATCCCTTCCAGATCTATCTCAATTTCGATCAGATCACCCTGCGGACAGTGGACTACTCCCTAATTTGGAAGCATTTTTTGGGCTCCCGTGTCACCCACTACTGTGGAGCTCCTACAGTGCAGGTACCTAATCTTTCCAAGGGATTTCTCAAGAAATGCCTGACCCACAGTCACAAAGATTGCAATCACGAACCATACAAGCGCAATGCAACTTCCGCACCCGATCAAGACTATAATCGCAGGCGCTGCACCCACTGCTCACTTGCTCGCTCAGTTAGAATCCAAAGGTTTCCAACCTGTCCACGTTTATGGCCTGACGTACGTGAATACTTTTCGCGCGTTCTCCCTCCGTTCTAAGCGGACCCCGCAAAACACAGCGAGACTTATGGACCCTTCACCCGCAACTACCCACAACCTTCCTGGTCTGCGTTACCTCCTTCCGAGCGGGCCAAGCTTAGTGCTAGGCAGGGCCACGCCTTCGCTACGTCTTCCCCACTCCGCGTCGTCTATCCCCCCAAATCGCCCGGCGACAAGCTCGCAGACGTTCCCCGCGACGGCAAAACGGTCGGCGAGATCGTCGTGCGCGGAAATATCGTCATGCAAGGTTACTTCCGAGACCCCGCCGCGACCGCCCGCGCGTTCGACGGCGGATACTTCCACTCGGGCGATCTGGCCGTGTGGCACCCGGACGGGTCCGTGCAGATTCAGGACAGGATCAAAGATATCATCATTTCCGGCGGTGAGGTACGTCCCGTCCCCCTCCCTCTTTCCGTCTCAGCTGCTGCTGCTGCTGCTGCTGGGCGCGTTCGCCGATTTTTACTGTCGCACCTGAAACTTAGAACGCGTCGTCGCTCGCGATAGAACAAGGTACGAAGAAAAGAGTCGACGCTCCTCATCCGTGACGTCGTGGTTCACCCCCCGCACGACCCTGCAGAACTGGCGAGCCATCCCGACGTCCTCGAAGTGTCCGTCGTAGGGCGCGAGCACCCCACGTGGGGTGAGCGCCCGATGGCCTACGTGATTCTGCATGCCGAGTCCGCGAAACGCTGGGCTGGGAAGCACGCCCAGTTCTCGTCGGCACTCAAGGCCCATGCACGCGAGCGTCTGCCTGGTTTTGCCACCCCCGAATGGGTCGTCGTTGTTGAGGAGCTGCCGGTGCGTCCTCTTGCTCTCCTGACGCACATTCGCGAGCGCCTTTACCTGAAACGTGATCATCACACCAGAAAACGTCGACTGGGAAAATCATGAAGACGGTCCTTCGCAAACGGGCTGCTTCTGCAAAGCTGTAGATATATATGTTGCGTGCAATATAATCTAATATGTACTGCATTATCGTCGTATGGGCGTAACAAAGGGGCTGTCGCTTTGCCATCGCCAGTGCTGCAATATACATCGAACAATGTCCTGCAAATCTGAAATACGTCCGATGTGATGGTAGTGGGGAGGGGGTGACAATGGGTGCGCATGTATGAGCTAGACAAATAAATGGGGAAATGAAATACAGCAACGAGGACGAATGCATGGTTGTTACAGTAGTGCAGAGGTTCTGGTCGTGCATGTCCGTTTGTCTCATCGAGTCATCGCCAATATTCAGTTGGTGTCGAGTGGGGAAAGTAGTAGAACGCGGAACGTCTCACCGTCGCGTTCACAAAGGTACACATTATCGTCATGTCGTCCAAGAAATATGATCTCGTTACGGGTATGTTCACCTTCAACGTCACCGCCCCCAAACTCTAGGCGCGCTGATGTTTTTCCCTGAGAAGTGTTAGGCTTCTTTGCAGGAACGGCGTTGCGAGAAGAGTTTCGGGGAATCATCGTCACGGTCGTTGATCCGGAAGACGTATATGAAATCGGCGAGCCAATCCTCCACGTGAAGACTTTTCGACGATTCATCTGGAAAGGTGGTGCCATAAAATGTGGGAGGACATCGCGAGAGGCATCTGCTGGTCGTAAGAGGGCATCGCCCAAATCCACAGCCTCAAATCCGCCTTGGCGTATGGCTACTAGAACAGAACGGCTTTGGACGCCGTCAAACGCCTCCAGGCGCTTAACATCGCCGAGACGACCGAACCCGACAGGTTGCCCATCAAGGTCTAGTTCGTCTGGAGTCCACAGAAAGCGATCCTTCAACACAGACCTGCCTCGACCGTCGACTATGGTCGTACTGTGGCCGCCTCTGGAGGAGAAGAACAGAGCGGGGGGACCGAAAAGTCGCGGTTGTGACAACAAAGAAATTGGAGGGAGTAGAGGCTTCCCTACGCACGTACTAGTCAGTAGTGGTTCTCCCAGGACTGGTCGGGTCGATGCAGGGCCAAATGGCTGCGAGGGATCCACGCAATGCTGGCGTAGATCTTTCAGCAAAACAAATTCCGTGTCTTCTTCACGTCGGACGGGAAGATCGGGAGGCAATAGTGTTTCTCGGTACCAAGCGTGCATGCGTGATGATAACCAAGGTCCTATATATTTGTGAGCCACACGCCCGATCCAAGAATGCCAAATCAATAACGGACCGTGGACGACACCTTTCGGGTCTCGGTAAAACCACCGTGATGGTGGTGACACAGGAGGAACAGGAAGGCCCGGGGGCGAAAATTGTATCTGTGATAGATCTACGCCCGCATTTCCATCAATTTCTGGTTCGTAGACACTACGGTAGTGCAAAAATTCGGGGTACGTCGGGGGAATGATGCACTCGTCTACGATTGCGGCAAGTGGGAAGTTGGGTGAAAATGACAGTTGTTGGAAGGTAGTATAGGGTCCCGAAGGTGTCGGCACAATATCCTCAACCTTCAGCGCTGGCCCACTAGCAGGACGTTGAGCCACGTTAGGCTGTGAAGCAGACGGTGAGGCGCCACTAGCGTGAATCGCTCCAGTTGAGATCTCGGTAGTGATAGAAACCGACGATGGGATAGATAATCCAACGCTGACGTCGACGTTAGTAGTAACATCCATCATAGGCGGTGTATCCATCTCTGGACCTAAAAGATCGTCTACTTGGAGTTCGCGTGCACGCCTGCGTGCTGCTCTCCGTTCCGCTCGTCCGAGCCGAACCTCACGCACCCGAACGGTAGCAGGCTCGAGGCCGAAAACATTCTGCGAGAAGACAAGGAAGACCTCAACAAGGTCATCACCCTGCAGCTGCAGTTCTAGGGAGCGTGGGGAATCCGGTAGAATGAACGTGCGCGACAGCCCAAGTGCGGTCCGATAAGTGCCAGCGAAGAGTTCGACTTTTTCCCCGTTGTCCCCACATAGAATGGCGAGGAAACTGTCATTGGAGTGTCAAGCTAAGCAGTATAGGGTAAACGGTGTTGAACGTGCCTCTTTCTATTCGTCTCGACTGCTTTGATCATAAGGGATCCTTTTGTGCCTGGCAATTTGACATATTCAAGCTTCGGCGCAGGGACGTATGGTGTGGTGAAGCCTTGTTGCTTTCGGGCATTGCCGACTGCATTGTCCGCACGAAGTTGCATGAAGTCCGTACTATCCTCGGAACGGCGGTGGGAGAACGCGTTACCAATGATACGCGAAAAGAAACGCGAGTGAGAGGACGTAGGGACTGGCGGGGGATTGACCAACATCTCACTCTGAGAATGAACAGGGTTAATCGTCGGGGAGGATCTAAATGGGGGTGGCTGTTCCCCGCGCGTTCGAGGATCTTGCGAATCCCGATGCTGAGGAGTCGTTTGAAGCCCGGCTTCCGACTGCTCGTTAGGCCCTAAGATCCCATCTAACACCGACCATCGTCGTCTACGACGTCCGCTACTAACCGTATCGGTACTCTGCCTGTCACCATTGCTCGGCGCGGTCAAAGAGACTGGGCTGCTGGGAGCATCCTCGTCGGCCATAGCGACTGAGTGGGATTGGGTAATGAGGATAGCCTGTTGAGGCAGACGCGTGCCGGGTGGTGGCAAGTGTGGTAGACGACTCTCCAAGAGTGCTTGAGCGAACGATATAGGTTCATTTGTAGGTATACTACCGCTATGCTCGTCATCGTCATCGGGGTCCAGGTCAGGGATTGGACGATCCGTGCGCCGCGGGTTCATCGAACTCACGACATGGTCAATGCCGGACGCCGGAGATGCAGCAAGCGCTTGCCGGAGCGTTAGAAGGGTAGGGGTAGGGGATGGAGGCATGACCGGACGTGGATCGCTACGGTTCCCGGGGAGATCAAGATCGGATGGAAGTGCTGCTCGACGGAATCCAGCTGGAGTGAGTGTTGTGGTTGAAAGCGGTCGACCACTACGTGAGATTGCCCCATCCAGGTTTGAGGCATTGCTCGCCGTTGATTCCGCTGCTGCCATCGAGCTCGTCCGCTCGTCCAACGCTTGGCTACCGCTTGCACCGGCTGCGACAACATTGATCGCCTCATCGTCGCTGTGAGATTCTTCCAGCCAATCAGTTTTCATGTCTGGACTGCGGTTGTTGTCTAGCCCAACAACTTCGGTTGCCCGTCGGGAGACCGTGCCCCTCAAGACATCACTGACGGATGTACTCCGGCCTCTGGCCGTGCCAAGAGATGAGGCGGAAGTTTGTCTTAGAGGCTGACGAGGCGGAGATGGGCTCCTGTAAGAAGGGGGAGGACCAAATGGAATATGATTTATGGCAGGGGGGGGATAAATGGGCTGAGAAGGTATCTGGGGTGTTGTCTTAGTTTTCCTGGGCTGTGACCCTCTCTGTGAAGAAAATGTGGCGCCTGTAGAGGGTGAACGATGCATAGACAAGTTCTTGTCTGAATTCGGGTGGGAGACAGCTATTTTCTCGAGGGAAAGCACGTCAACGGATGCGGCACCCCGCGATGGAGCCCGTTTGGCTTCTTCTCTGCGTAACTTCTCTCGTTCGCGGCGAATCTCGACATCTAAACGCCATTCAACTGCCTTTTTTATCTCATCAAGAGCGTAAACCCGCACTCCGTCGCGACGGCCGGAAATGGCCACTAGAACACCTCGGTGCTCCATCACGACGACGCTCTTGAAGCTGACGCGACGAATCAATGCGTATGGCACAGGTGCCGGAGGCGAAACCACTGGCAACACGTCGAGACCTTGGGCATGGCAAAGGAGAAGGTAATGAGGGGCGAGGAAGGCACCGCTAGTTGGTGGGGTACTGAAATGAGAGGGCGACAGGTGTTCCGTAAGAACGGACAAAGAGAGGCCTAGCTCAGACAAGGATGGGGATGATAAGGGTGGGGGTGGCGTGGAAGGTCGGGGCACTGGTGCCGGGGAAGGTTCCCGTGAAGGGAGGGCCGACACTTCCGGAGTGATGGCACCTGATCGTTCTTGATGGGTCGTAGCACTGGGTGACGGCGGTAAATGATCGCGTCGATGAATCAAATGCGAGAGAAATCCGGAGAGACGGCTGGGAGGTCGACCCTGTGTAAGACAGAGGTCAGGATAAAAGGACTCGTGAAGATAGCATACAACACAACCGACATACGTCGACGACTGAGCGAGACCGGAGACTTCTTTGTCGCGAAGGTAAGGATACAGTGGAACTTGACTCGACAGTTCTCTGTGCTAGGGGCGTATCATCATCACTTAGGACATCTGGGGTTTGAGACAGCGAGTGAGAGTCTTGTGGCTCTGTCACTTGAACAGCAGGGAGACTATGCATGCTAGCCGAGTCGCGTATGCTCGCGGCAGGGCTGCCAGATATTGGAGACGGACCGTTCGGGGTTGATAGATGATTTCTCTTGTCAACTTGTTGCATATCATCCTCCGCCTTGAGAGCAAGGTTGTCATCAACCGGGCCTACTTGTTCGAGATGATGAGGGCCGGGAGTATCAAAGGTATCCGTAGCGCCATCCCAGCGGGCCAGCCCATCGTCCACTATCGAGGGGGTCAAGAAAAGAGACTGCTGGTGGGACATACGTAAAACGGAGAGGCCAAAAGAGAGGGCTGAGGCTGAGGCTGAGGTTAGGCTCGGACTGTGATGAGGCTGAAGCTGAAACCTACAAATGGGCAAAACTATGTAATAACGCATGTTTCACACGTTTTAGGTTAAAGTTTCACACGATATCACCCCTGTTCCCGTTCCGATCATTTTATACGTAAACAGTAAAATTTTTTCGTTTTTTTGATTCAAAGGGAAGGAAAGAATGGAATGATAACTACAGTAGCCATGGGAATCAACAAACACCATGAATCACTGAAATCAATCTTCTTCCTCTTCATCACCCCCTTCCTTCTTCTTATTGGCTGCCGCATCGCGCTTGCGCTTGACGCGGCCAGGGCGGCCGCCTCCATAGGGTGATGTAAGGGCAAAGTCAATGTGCTTTTGCGAATCGAGGCGGACAACAAACGAGGGGACGTTGACTATTTGCTTCCCTACGCTGTAGATGTGCACATAACATGATTAAGACCGAAAGGTCCTGCCAGGATCTGTCACGTACCGAATATGACGTTGTCTGATCAAAACTCGCGCGTGATGAATGCTCTTTGCAAGGCCAAGCTTGAACACTTGTGTCTGCAAACGACGCTCCAAAAAGTCCTCAATCTTGAGAGCCAGCACGTAATCAAGACGCATGCGCGTCTCGTCGAGCACGCCAATGCGCACAAGACGACGAATGAGTGCATTGCCTTCGAAAAGACGCTTCGGGTCCTTATCGTCCAGTTTGAGGAGTTCACGAGCAGCACGACGAATTTTTGAGAGAACCAGGGAGATACGCCAGATCTCACGCTTGTTCCGGAGGCCGTACTCCCCTGCGAGCTATTTCGCCGACCTCGACTGATGAGCAATGCACAAGAGAAAATACGCAGTGCGTACCTTCAGCTCAGCATCGAGACGTGCAGATCCAAAAGGTCGACGGGGGACCTTGTAACTGCATGCAAATACATAGGGCACGGCTGTGATCAGCGTCGTGTATCCCTCCACCGAAGTGGATCTTGAGTAAAGAAATCGCTCACGTCTTGGAGTGGTTCCTTGGGGCCCTAAATACGAGGCGTCAGAACCTATGCTTTAAACGGCATGTCACTGTTACCTGGGCATTGATCTTGAGGATGACGCCTTGCTTGGGAAAACGATAGAGGGAGTAGCGCCAAAGTAGTGTGAACCCAAGGTTTGGGCGGCGCGCCACAACTGTACAGGTGAGTGAGCCGCCACTCGGTGATTCCCGGGGCCAATCAACATTGCAGGTCTCTGCATCCCCGCTAAAGCACCTTCTCGCCTCCTCCCCAACGACTGTACGTGCTCTTCATCGTCTTGTCCCCTTGCTTGCATACTTACTGGAGGCAGAGTCCTTGAAATGCCGCACTCCTACGGTTACAGGGCGCGTACGCGCCATATGTTCAAAAGGGGCTTCAAAGGTGCATCTTCACTTCGTGCTTTGCGATGCAGCAAGAGACCTGAACTTGACTGCCTTGGATAGAGCACGGTCCCAT
>QLOS01011796.1:0-19259 GCA_003313725.1 Russula sp. MG48
AGCGGTGGTGGAAGAGGCGCTGGCTGCAGGCGTGTCTGCAGGAATCATCTTGCGCGTCCCACTGCGTCCAACACTATTTCCCGCGGGAGCACGCAAGTTCGCCAAAGCTTGCACCATAGGGTCCGTCTCATCGCCAACCTTCGAGGCGGTAGTGGGAGCCCGAGAGTTAGTCTGTTGATCTTTGGAAGGATCGACCCTGTAAGTATTTTCACCCACAACAAGCTCATGCTGGGTCGGGTTGATCGCCTGGGCTGACGGCGTCGCGGAGAAATTACCAGCAGGACGGAACGCCGTCGGCGGTGGCGATGAACCAGATGAGAATCCGTTGGTAGGAGCATTTGCATTACTATTGCCGTTCGTTGGAGGGGGATTGCGGCGTGTGCTGGCCCTCGAAAGGCTGATGGTATGAGTGGAGTTGGGATCGTTAGGGTTAACAGCACGATTACCGGCACCAACACCGGCCGTGTTGACGAAAGGTTCATCGTCGGGCTGGGGCGGAGCACTGGCGATTCGGGCCATGCGTTGTGTAGTGCGGGTGAATTGAGCGGGACGACTGGTAAATTTTGATGCAGAGGATGTGAGAGGTGCACCCTCCGCAGAGGAATAGTTGACAAATTGTGGGGGATCTGGCATGGCATTCCCTGTACCGTAATCGCGAACGAAATTCTCTTGATCTTTCTCTGGTTCGAACGACTCGAGGGCTAGGCGCAAACGTTCGCAAGACTGGAGATCATGGAGATCATTATCACCGAGGATCATGATCAGGCGAATGACACCACGACCAAATTACCGACACACGTACCTCGTCATCGGACACGCAAACGATGGAAACGGCATTGGCATAGACCCAAACATTATCCTTGGTAAATTCCATACGTTCCTCTTCAAGATCCTGGCAGCTATCGCAAAATTGCTTCCATTCCTGTTCCCATTTTACAGCGGTATCCTGCAGAGCGCGCGCAAAGTTGGCATATTCACGCTCGTTGGCGTGTACTGTCTGCTGCGCACGTTCAAGCTTGACAGAGATGCGCTCTAGATCCTTGCCCTGGACAAGGGTACTCTGCGCGGTATAAGCATTAATACGAAGACAATCCTGCTCGTATTTCTCGCGAGCCTTGTTGACATGAGCTTCTTGTGCTTGCTTCGTCTTGAATTGCTTCTCGATCGCAGCCTGATAGACTTTACGATGGTGAGCCTGACGGGCGGAAAAAGTAGTGACGGCAGTTTCGAGCTCATTTCGGATCTGCTGGGCAAGCTGTAGATGGAAACCGGATTGCTTGTCTGTCTCTTGACGAAGGGTATCGAGCGAGTTTCGAAATTCGCTTGACGTGGCATGTCAATGAACACAGCTAATATTATTATAAAGGTCAGCCCAGATGGGGACACACCCTATCTCATCTCGTCCCAAGGTCAATTTGGCGAGTTTGGAAAGTCGTTTCGCGTAGTCTTCCTCGATTGCAGCCCTAAAGGAAGCGTGAAGGAGAGGAAGGATAAGCGCGCAAACATTAGGTACCTCTCCTTCCAAAAATTACGAAGTTCTTCCATGGTCCTTGAGGCCCCACGCATTCTAGCGAACAATACATCGACGCCGGCATCTGCAGGGCCCCAGAAAGCATTACAAAAGTCAAGAGAGCGGGCAGTAGGATCTGGGGAACCATCTCTGGCGAATTTTGATAGGGAAGTAGTTGATGCCTGTCGCCTGGCGGACATGGCTGATGGGAGGGTTAATTGACCTGACCAACGCTGTTCATTCACTACTACTATTAGCGCGCTCAATCGGCAACATCCGTGCAGTGCTTTATGTAATCATTTCACATCTACTACACTACAATTGTCCAATCCTTTGCTGCATCTTCTCCTTCACAGTCTGATACGCGTTCAAAATAGTCTGCTCGTTAATCACAATCTCCGTCGTGTCCGCCCGAGGTCGGCTCACTCGTGACGCGATCGTCGTCGGGTCCGTCTCGACAATGATCCTGCCCATCTCCTTGTCACGCACGTGACCGGTGCACAGCAAGAGACACGTACCCGTCGTCTATCGTCTCATCCAAGCAGAGGATCACGCAGTCCAAATTTTCCAGCACGGCCCGCTTCTCGACCTGGTTTCGCAACAACAGGTGTAGCGCATCCATAAACGCAGACAGCGCCGAGTGTAGCATGAGTTCGTTCTCTAGTGGTCCCCCCAGCATGTAAAATATGAGGTCCAGGGAGTGTCTGTACACTGCTAGGTGTCCCTCGTATAATATAATATCACCTGTTATCCCCCCCAACAAAGACTAAATCCTATGCATGAACGGAAAGAAATGGAACTGACGCACCGCCCGGCTTTTTCGTTTTGGAAAACAAGCCCTTCTCGAACGCCCTCTGCTCTTTCAGGTTTTGCAGCGCCTTGTTTGGATCTGGCTCGCCCAACTGCGACCGCCCTTTTGGGGAGTAGTACTTGGCCAGGACGCGATGGCCATCCGTGTCGAGCACGATAAATGCGTTGACGGTGTACAAGGACAAATTCATTTAAGTACCCGTTGTCAATGGTATGGACGTTGGGAGTACTGTATGGACAGGTCAAGTCGAAGAGGCGTGTGATCGGATAAGGTAAGCATCTCCTCGGGGCCGGCAATTTCAACCATCCTTGCTCCGCTCTTTCTAGATCACCGTCCGATACCGTCACATGTGAACCCCCGTGCGAAGCCGCCCATAGCCAAGCGCCTCGCTGCAACGCCCTCACCTCCTAACTTTGTAGACGTGGCTTCTATTGACGTCATCCGGCGTTCCATGGCCGCTGCGTCGGGGCGAACCTCTCATGCATACACTGAGGTCCTCCGAGGACCCCCCGGCCGACTGCGTCGCAGTCGCCAAGGCGAAGCCGGTTCATAAGAAGCCAACAAGGGAAGCAGGAAGCAGTGTCTACTCTGTTTCGCTTCCTCACAGGGCACACCTTTACTGGCAAATATGCCCAGCGCTTCCACGCGGAGCGCTGCTCCCTCTGCGTGCGAATGGGGCTCTGGCCCGCAGACGGTCCTCGCTACACCGCCACCCAATCAAGCGTCTGTGCGGGGTGTTACGGAATGTCGAACGCGCTACTCCCACGAAGGCCTATTTCAGACCGCGCCCTTTGAGGGATTCAGGGCGAACTGGCCCCTTTTCCTCCACCTTTTCTGAGAGCGAGTCGCTGCGAGGGCATGGTTGATATCAGCCCGGTTCTCGTCGTTTACATTTCCCTCTCACACCGTTAGTTCATTCTGTACCACGTGCCAGTCTTTGCTTGCCCGAGTTGTATCCCTGTCTGTCGTCCTAAGCCGGAAGTCCGGGACTTGTATGTTGCGGACTAAATGCTAACTTAAAAAAAATTTTAACCCATCCGTCAATGACTCCTTGAATTTGATTTGATTGATCTTTGACGCGAGAATATACCTAATATGACCCGGAATTGGCCAATCCAATAATAGTACACAGGTACGAAACGATAAACCAGTAAGAGAAGAGCGAGGAAACACATGGGGCAGGGTAATATCAAGACATGATACATGGACATCACGTTTATTTTCCTCTCCTTTTCTTCACGCAGGGTCCTCGCACTTCTCAGACGGGCGCGGGGCATCCACACAATCAGACGCCTTCCCAGATTGAAGTCCGAATGCATCGTAGTCAGCGCCCCTCAATCCACTGAGGAACACAAAGAAGAAGAGAGGTCCAGCAAGGAGGTCGAGAATGCCGTAGAAGACCATCTCGTGGTCTACCGTGAGGATGTTGGCACCCTCGGAGTGGGCCCAGCAAACTGGGTAAATAAGCCAAATGATAGCTGTGTAGCCTGCGTTGCGACGATATATACGCCTGTCACAGAGACGCGACTTGAGCCCACAATAGAGGAGCGCATAGCTACGAATGGAGAATATCTCAACTGACGAAGGGCGATATCGAAGACATAATGAACTTACACAACATAGAGGAGCGCCAAGATACCAAAACCATAGAAAACCCACTTGTAGCATGTTGGGGTGAGTGCACCGACAAGTCCGTTGACTACCGCGACGAGGACGAAAAATATGGCAAGGAAAATTTCAGACAGCGGGAGACCAGTCGTCAGAAATAATGCGAGGAGGATGAGGGGTGCGTTGATGAACCATTGAATATACCGCACGTACTGCCGTCACACTTTTAATCAACAAAAAAAGTACGGGAACGGCGAAACAAGACGCACGAAGATGCTGCGATCCGGTCCATTCCTGAATTCTGTCCTGCAAGGCGTCTGTCCCAGGTTGGATGCCATAGCGAAATATGCGATTGATGATACCGAGAGGACAGCTACAGCAATATGGTGGAATGTCCGTGCCCCGCATGGTTGCTTTTGGTAAAGGCCCCAGTGAGGAAGTGCTGAGCCAAACAGGCAATCGACAGACTTACAAACCTCGACCACACCAGGGCCACCAAGGCCGAAACACCCATAATCCCAGTCACAACCCACAACCAGTTGGAACCCCCAACCGTTAGATGGCGCGCGGCAGTGCTTAGGTTCACGTCCAAAGGATTGGTCATCGTGGGCAAGGCGAAATGAAAGAATACTACAGTAGATAGGGCGCACACCGGCATCCCCACGCCTTTATATACACCACGGACGCCGCCCTACTTACGCATAGTCCGCGATGGGAATGCTATCGAGGACCATCAGCTTGCGCAATCCGTGTCAGCACCAACGGTGTGGGTCAACGCCATAAGTATGAAGCACCGATCTAGCTAGATTAGACCCACGTGATGTACAGGTAGTAGTCGTGGCGACGTACCTTGTTAAGTTCCGTAGTGGTTCCGTGTCAGCACGCTTTTGCGGAAGGAATATTCCGTGCAGCGGGGCAAGCAGAAAAAACCAAATCTAGTCCCTGCCGAATCTCCGACATTTGAAATTGACAGGTACTCCAGGCCGCCGAACAAAACTAACATTGCATTCTTGATTCCGCTTCTGCAGCACGCGCACAAAGGAGTCCGCAAGGAGTCTGAGTCTGGACAAGACTTTTGATCACGATTCTGACATCTCCTAGACTTCATCAATAGGAACTCTGCATACCAATGCTGAATCCATCTCGGTCGGATGCCGGTGGAGGGAGGGGCCAGTGGAGGGCCGCGCCTACGAGGACCCTTCCTAGTACCGAACTAAGCCAAGTAGACTACTTGTCCCGTGACTTTCTCATCATGTGATGTCTGTCCTGTTCCAACGATCATCAGTTGTTGTTGGGCTGATGAGAAGCTGCGGAACAATGCCTTCACCTTTTCGCCGGTAAGAAAGTACGTCGGCCTTTCTCACTTCGAACGCATAATACTAGCGAGGTACTGTAGCCATCTCAACCCGTGCTCCCACAGGTAGGCTAACTCTTCCGAATAATACTCCACATAATCACGCAGCGCGGAAAGAAACAAGACACGTTTTTGGCACGGGTAAGGTTAAGCATGAACACTCCGGCCAGGAACGATCGTTGCATGGCCGAGCAATGCATACTTACCTGCGCAACCAGTAACAGGAGATACTACCTAGCGCGATGGTACAGTAGACGTAGTTGTGGGCGGCGGCCACAAGAATATGACAGCACATCGAGTGCAGATATTGTAGGAAGGCAAAGAGGGGCTGGCATTTACTCCTAGGGCGTAGAGTTCCGTCAGCAAAGCGTCCAGCCTCTCCGCTAGCGGCTAGCCGCCCATTGGTTAGCCGTAGACCAGATCGTCCGCTGGACACGATGACCATACTGGCAGTCATAGGCGAGACTTGGAGTCCCAGGCTTTTATACAAGGTCTCCAATGGACGCTCAACGCTTTGGAATGCGTACGAGAAGGGTGGGCAGCATTGACGATGGGCGCGGGCGAAGGAGCAATCGCACCGTCGTCGCGTGTTCAAACGCCCCAGCAGGGTAGATTGCAGTATCCATGGGTCCACGAATACGGCCCTGAAACTGTGACTACCGAGGCCTTGGATGTTGGATTATAAGTGCGGTACCACGCGATGAACCGAGCAGACGACTATCTGCCATCAAACAGGGATTGAAGGACTGCTGAGTGTGAAGGAGGTTATGTGCTCCCGCATATATTAGTGATAAGATGGTATTTCTCCCGGAGTAGAAAGGAGAAGTGGGCTCTATAAAGTGTCATGGACACCCTCGCGCGACGAGTATTCGGCAGTCTATCCGAGACGGTCGGAGATGTCTTGTGTAAATACAGACCGGGAAGGATCCGCTTTCTCTCTCTCATCCTTCACAAGCCTAAGCAGAAACGACTCAGATCAAGGGAGGAAGTGTGCCATCATGGAGGCGACGTACCGTGCATCGATGCGTGCATCCTCTCCCTCAATTCCGATGACAGCCTGCGGCGTCTTCGCTTCGATGACCTACAGAGAAAGTGTATGTCAGCGCGGTATTATAGACATCTCGCTAACAGGCGCACATAATGATTATCACAATGTGGGCAGTACTCGTCACTCTCTTCATAGACTGTCATATCCTTGCGGAAAGCCTTCTTGCATTTCTTGCAGATGAATGCCATCTCTGTCGTACGCGCAAGCGGGTGTGTCTGCGCTTCTGCATGGCATTCGGAGCAGTCGAACCATTGCTTGCAACAAGGGGCGCGAATGGAAACCTGGGCATTCAAGATGTGTTTGCTATGAGAGGGAATACCCTGGTTACATTGAAAACACCTGATGTCCGGGAAACTCACCACATTGTTTTTTAAAGTAGGATATCTGCACGAATACGCTGTGAAAGAGACCTTATCCCTTATGGGCTGATCAACGTCGCCACAAACGTATCGGGCAATCTCGGCACACCGGGCCGCTACCAGCCCACTTCAATGTCGGAGTCCAGTCAGTCATCTTGAGAGTTTCTCACGGGTCCCAGTACTAGATCTCAACATAGCAAGGTCAGACGAAAATGTGATGCTTAGGTTGGAGGCTCTGCCATCAGCAACGGCTGATTAACCTATCAAGCAGCCCCTATTACGAGTGGTCTGGTCTCAACTTCAGCTTCTTGGAACTCTGGCTGTGTCCAGATTCTTAGCCTTGCCGAGCCACTGGCAGACACTCTTCATCTATTGTCTAACTAACGCCTGTTTCCAGGCTATCCTGAACCCCTTTATAAATCTGCAGCTATGGGCAGTCCAGGGAATTTTGGAGGTGGTGTATCGGTCGATTTGTGATTGCTCGCGATACCAGACCTTAAAGGTCCTTCACATCACGAATAAATCATTTACTCGCGACTCGGATGTGCTATTACCCATGCTAAGGAATTCTGATGCCCAATCTCCCGCCCTCCTATAAATTCTGCAATAAGCCTGTTTTCCCTTCGCCTACACGCAATACACCGTCACACCACCATCACACTGTCCACTGGCTACGTCAATACAACCGAGTGTGAGAAGTTTATTCTCGCACTGGAAACCTTCGTTACAATATCCCGCCATCTGCCTACTTCCCCCCAAGTTATTTACTCACCCGGCTTTCACTCATGCCCCAGCTGGAGATAGTCATGATTTCTTTTCACTCCCCTCTCCCCACTGGCAACCGTGATGTTGAAAGACAACTATTAGATACCCCAATCATAGCGCACATCACGCTTCCTAACCTTCGCATGTTTTCGTTCAAGGGTGTTAGCGCTTATCTGGAAGGCCTTATTCGGATCAGCACCCCCGTCCTGAGCGAGCTCCATATTGTGCTTTTCAATCAAATGACCTTCACTGTCCCACGCCTCTTGCAGTTCGTGGATACATCAGAAATCCTCAGCTTTAGCACCGTTCAGCTCGCTTTCGACGATAATACCGCTGACTTAGTGGCGTTCCCACTTGGAGGACAGAGCAGCTACCCCTTCAGGGTGCAGATCATGTGCAGACACCTCGACTGGCAGGTATCATCCGCAGCGCAGATTCTCGATTCACTTCAGCCAGTACTCTCTGTTGTGGAGAAACTTACGCTCAACCACCTAAAACACAATCGATCGTCAGAGTGGCACAACGAGGTCGACCGCACACAGTGGCGCCAACTTCTCAGACCGTTCAGCAATTTGTAAGACACTTCATGTGCAAGACGAACTCGTTGGCAGACTTGCTGGTTCTCTACAAACTGAAGATGGAGAGCCACCACTGGAGCTCCTTCCTAACTTGAAAGAGGTTGGATAGTCTGGAGGAGACGATGCGCGGGACGCATTTACCCCATTTATCGATGAACGACAGATGGCAGGCCACCCTGTGGACCTGGGAATGGTCGGTCCTTCGGTCTTTTCGCATTAGATGTGGTCGTGGGCTAGGGAATGTGTGGATCGCATCAGCGAGCGGCCGGACCAACCGTAATATTCGGAATATAGTATGTCGTTATCCATCTTTTTATCCCCCACTGACATCTCAGTTATCGTGGAGATCGCGACACAGATCTTGATGGCTACTACGTACTTCGTTTCCGTTCCATCTCAGCAAGCTCTTCCTTTGCTTTCCACAACTATAATTTCTGCCATCCCTCCCCACCTGCTTTTCTCGATGATCGTGTGAGTCACGCATTTATCTTATCCACTCTCGTTCTTGTTTCTGCTTCAGCAGAATGACATTTCACCTTGACATATTTACATGTACACTACCGCAGCTATTTTGTTTCTGCCTTGCATCAACTTGAACGTGCGTCTCCTACGTAGTACTTACCGACTGCTGTGGTGTCCGCTATGTGCAGTAATCAACTCCCGCTGCGTCCCACAATCACCTTCAACACGCGGGCTTCCTCTGTAGGTGTGCTGTACTACGGACGAGTAGACTGAGAACTCCAAACCGGTCTCTCAATAACTGGGAGACCTAATAGTAACGGCGTTAATACGTCCGCCTCTGAATACACTCATTCGTGCAATAAGAAACCACGCATACGCAATAACAATATCAATCATCTGCACCGCACTATGGGACGGAAATAGCAAACCGCGGCCGCACTCATCTCGGTCCCCCCGATACTTTAACTTTTCTCTATATCTTCCAAGTCTATCTACACCATACCACAGCACTGATGCCTACCACGACTACTTTCGCCCTCCAACACCACCGCCACCACTACCGCCGTGACTAGCACCTCCGATCCTTCCGCTGGAACTGTCGCCAGCACTGCTGCTCATAGGTGTCGCTGGCCGGTTGGCGCTCCTACTTGCTGTTGGGCGGTGCAGCAGCACTTGTGCTGGTCGGGGAGGCAGCGGAGGTGATCCATATAACTGTTCCTGCGCTGTCGCTGTCCACCCTGTATGACTGCCCTGGCTGCACGGATAGCCGTGAGGCGGCCAATTGTTAGAAGTGGCTGTGTGGCGAACACGCTAAACATGGAGTCGAGTGCAGATGGTTTCATCGAGGGGTGAGAGGTGAAAGTTGGGGAGGGCGCCACCCCGGACTGGAAAGTTACGGACAGGTCAAGGTCAAGTTGTGATTTTGACGGAGCCCCACATGCCCACTAGGTGTACCAGGGGATGGCCAGTATCTCATTCCGAGGCTAAATTGGCCGACCTAATCGTGGTAAGTTACGCTAGCTCGGGGAGAGACGTACTACTAGTAAAAGCGGCGTTCACTGCCAATGCAAATTGAGGCGGAGGTGACGCCGGCCCGGAACTGCGTGTATATTCGGCGTGTGCGAGCCTGAGATTATCACCAGAAAGTACCATACAGATTACAATAAAACCTGACGATGTCGGTCAGACAATCCGGATCGTCGCCATCGACAAGAACCCTAGATCATATCGTACATCTCACCCCACCTGGTACGGTCCGTGAAACTGCCGAACAATTCCGCCAGTTGGGATTCACGTTAGTAGCCGATCATTGATAATGTCCACCTTTGCTGGGCTTGCCAATGATGACGAAACCGATCAGTGTCATTGCTGGAGGCACGCACGCCGACGGACTGACCGCCAACTCACTCGTCGTGAGATATAGTCTACCACACAGGACCCCATGTCTCCGACTCACCGCTCTTTTCATCCGGAAATCCTCAGATCATTCCCGACGCAGCGTACATAGAGCTGATCTCCTTCACGCACCCCGAGTCGCACTACCCACCGTCCAGCCCGAACTACAACGCGCGCCATCGCCACCCATTCGCCAATAAAGAGTGCGGTTGGATCGCCTACGCGTTCCTTGGCGCGCCGGGCACTGTGCCGCCCCTCTCCACCTTGCTGAACGAGCGCTTGCAAGCGATGGGCAGCGCCGCGCGGTACGCGCCCGAGGCCCCACTTGGCCGCAAGCGGCCGGACGGCGTCGAGATCAGGGCGGAGATAACGACGCCCACGCAATGGGCAGAGAAGGAGGGCGGCATGCGCCTGCCGTTCTTTTGTGGCGATGTGACGCCGCGCGAGCTGCGGGTGCGTACGCGTGCACCCTGACGCGTGTCCGCTGCCGAACGAACTGACACGCCCACTTCCCTACACTGTACTCTTCTTTTTCTGCGACAGGTGCCAACCCAGCCAGCATCAAACACAAAACACTCAAACGGCGCGCTGGGCATCGCGCATCTCCGCCTGCTCGCGCCACCCAACGCATTCGCCGCCCTCTCGGCCGAGCTCGCAGCGATCACGGGCGAGGCACCTATTGAAAACTCAGCGCGTGAGCATGTATGGCTACTCGATCTGCCTGGGGACATTGCGCCCAAGTGGCATCCGCGGCTCATGTTGTGCGAACCGGACATGAGCGACGAAGCGCAGGTGCGGTTTGTGCGGGCTCATGGTGCCGGGCTTTTTGAGCTGGGGGTACACGTCGATGAAAGTGGTGGGAAGCAGGGGTCATCAGAGACGCCATTTGGAAGAGTGGCATGGATACCTGTCTAATCCCGCTACTCCAGATTCGACTGCTCTGCATTACACATGGTTCATGTATCATATCTGATGGAAGAGCATCTTACTACCTTGAGCCATGTAATCCATGTCGACGTCGAGCTCGGTCCATCTATAGTTCGGTTATTTTTTCATCACAACATGTGCACGAAACCGCCAACTAGGAATGTAGCCAGCGTCGCGCGAGGTGGGGCTTCCGGCCCAAATTCTTGAAATGATCTGCAAGGTGCACTGCTGTACATAACGCTAACAATGAACCAGTAACATCAAGCCAGAGTGGTAGCAACAATTAAATCCTTGGCGAATTCATCTCGCGGAGTAATAGAACACGCAAACTTCTCCGGATGCCTTTTAAAGCCCCCCGACTAGTCAGCCCCAAACCTGGCTCAAAATGACAGATCACTTACATGAGGAGCGAGCTTCCAGCGGGGGTCGCATCCTTGACAGGAATTTCATTGCCATACTCATCTCTCGCCCTTGTGACATTGTATACGGATAAAACGGATGCGGCTACCATGAAGAGGGTTGCCTCTGCAAAATGACGTCCAGGACAAATCCGCTTGCCTACGCCAAACGCTAGCACAATAGTTGGGTCGTCTTGGAAGGTCCCGTCATCATTAAGGAAGCGGTTGGGATTAAATGTCTCCGGTTCTGGGTATGCCTCGGGGTCATGTAGTATCGCCCTAAGATCCTTTAGACAGAAGTGGAGATAGTTATTGCCCCCGACTCACCAAGCATTCGCAAACATTACAGAACCTACCCGGTAAAACCATAAGAGATGATTCACGGTGGAGCTCGGTCCAACGGTTACAGACCTTTAGGAATGAAGAAGCCTTTGTAAATGTCATCCTTGCTCGATGCGTGGGGAAGAGCTGATATAGAAGTCAGATCGTGCAATTCATCCTATTTTGAGCGACACGCACCCATCGGTGTCACCATGTTCCATCGTAGTACTTCTTTACATAATGCCTCTATGTATGGCAATCGCGGCCGGTCATCGAAAGTTGGCAGTCTGTCTCTTGACACGACGGAGTCAAGTTCTGCCTGTGCTCGCTTCTGCACCTCTGGATAGAGAGTGAGCGCAAGGAAGAGGGAGGACATAGCGGACACAGTCTGAACTGTATACTGAGTCAAGTTGAGATAGAGGCAATGGAATCCGCACAGAGTCTGAAGCAGCTGGTGGGTACGTTGAAATAAGTATCTCGTGCTTTCATTGCAAAGGATAAACATTCACCCTGAAACATAGACCCAAGTGTTTCCTTGATGATCCCCTCCCGCGTTTGACGTTCTGGACCATTCAGCTTCTCCATCTCCTGGAGATGTTCACGAGCAAGTGACGGTGCGGCGGTTCCCTCTTGCTGCAGCCGCATAAGCCGGGATGTACGTAGGAGACGTAATTGACGCAAACCATAGCGTTCTTCACGAAATTGATAGGCTCGTCCATCATCCTCTGACCTAGTTCCCTTCCTATCCTCGCCAGCGACTCATAGTTAAGCCGAGGAACCCACGAGGGGATGTGTCGCACTAAAAGCAGTTGAGAATCACTTGCGTGGAAGTGATGAAGTGGGCATCCATACAGAACGGGAGATGATTCACCAACAGCGCTCCGGGTAAGACAAGAGGTGCCGCGATCCGTGTAACCTGCACCGGAGCTACTATCATCTTATCATCATGTGATTTTAGGTCGTATCCGTATGTGAGGGACATGATGAGTTGCCCTTGAAGACTACATAGTCGTCAGTGGTCATTCGTTTCAAAAAAAAAAAAAAGGCTGCTGACAGCCTAATATGGTCACGGAAGTCATCTGGCGCTGCAAGGAGTAGGCCAAGAAATCCTCGCGCCTTTTCCTCGATCATCCCTCGATATGAAGAGGTTGCGCCGGGTCGAAGGCTGCGATCCACTAACTTTCGGCCTTCGCGCCAACGTTCTTTGTGCTGGAGGAGAGCCAAGAGCCAATCTATTTTCATTCTACATACAATCCCAGAACCATCAGTGTGAGGGTGATTGAATAGCAGAACTAGGTTAAGCGCACATCTCGAGAATCGGCAATGTAGGCCTATCTGAGTATATTTCTCCACGTTTCTCAAGCAAGTCCTTGACAGCGGATTGCGAGCACAACACCACAATGACTTTCCCAAAAATATGAAGACACACGACATCGCCTGATGAAAATGTTAATAGAATAGCAATATTTCAATAGTTTCATCCAAACCATGTTTCTTGGACATATCTGCGTAAGCAGCCCAAGGTGATTGCTTCGGAGCATCGAGGAGATTCCCTATTATAGGCCAGGATCGTGGACCGGGTGGATAAGGGATTCCTCTTCGCCTTCTGTAGTCTCTGAGGGTATTGAGGAGATAAGCAAAAATGGAGAGGATAAGACAGTCAACAGCCGTGATAGTTGGGACCTGCATGGTTGAAAAATCATTCTCTTCGGAGACGGAGGTAAGCTAGTATTTATATAGTCTCGGCACCATCCGTTGCAAAGATCCGTTTGTTGATTGCTTGGGCGGTCACACCAGACACAAGGAACTCGGAACGTCTGGGGAATTTTTCCAGTCAGTCAGTGGAGGGCCAGGTCCCTCCGTGACAGCCTGTCACACTTGCTGAGAGCCCCGGGCCTTCGCACGCTAATCCTACTGTAGCCAACTCATCAAGGCCTCCATACAGTACGAGATGCCCCAGTTGTTCAAGAGAGAGCATTTTCCAGGAACCAAATCAGATTTTATTACAGATCCCCCAATCGCTATCCTGCGGAGTATCATCCTGAGGTCCGTGCGGTTCTCTCTCGCCTCGCACGTCTGGGAACGAGACTAGTATTTATGAGGGATCGACGGCAATTCGACGTGCAGCCATCAAACTTGCCCGGATCGGGTCACGCTGGCAGGGGCACCCCAGATTGATGTAGCCGATTTTGTGCCAACTGTGGAGCACCAGGTCTCAGAGAACAACACATTTCAAGGTAGAGAAGTATATATATATCTAGACCCGTCACCCTTGCAGTGCTACTTCCAATACAAAAAAAACCCAAGTCCTTCTGTGGTCCTTGGGACTTGAGGATGTAAGTCTACTGGTGGCGGAGCAGGTGTTGACGGTGGTGGTGTATAATTATGACACGCATTGTCGAGTTGAGCAAATGGCTGAATACAAAGTACTGGTTGGTTGGCGGCCCAGGTGAGTTTCTGCCACCGGCCGCCAATTTCAACAAATCGGGAAATTCATCCCGCCTTACCCCTGACCCCTATACAATGCAACAATGCAACGACTGAATTGGGTATGCACCGAGCCATTGTGATGGGTAAGTGCCAGTGACCCTGATATGATTATTGAAGCTGAATATAACCCCCGAGGACTCCTCACACCTACCTTCGGCATTCTACATATTGACGCCAAACACTGGAATTTGGAGAGAAATATATGTATTGACGTAATGGAAGAAGAATAGAGTGCTATGAGTGAATCTCATTGGTCATCGTCGCCAACAATGAGGGCAACCGCTAGCCTGAGGAAGCGCGGGCAGCGTAGCAGAACCGGTCCCGCTGCTCAATTCCGCGATCAAAAGGCCGTGGTGCGTCAGCAGACAACAGAGCATCCCACTCCCGTTTGCCGTACGATGTTGCCCAAACCTACTTTATATCCGAGCATGGACCCATGTTCTGGATATTATCGTAAGCAAAAGAGGCACTTGTGACATTCCGGGGACGTGGGCCGCCGGCAAGCAATTGGGTAAAAGCGAAGTGGCGAACTTGAACCTCCCATGTGCTCTGATGCAAAATGTGCTAATCGCGCTAATTCAAATTTGGGAGGGCAGGCTAATTTAGGTTTAGTGCCGAAGTATCTAGATCATTTGTCTAATTGCCAATCGCTGTCGCCAGGGAGTTCTACTGTACGCCTGTGGCATTCCGTATAGGGAACCCTCCGTAACAACCCGTCGCGCTGCATCATCCGCACTTTGTGAATTGTTGTATTACATGACCTGATGCGTCCTCTCTACGTTGAATGACGATATGATAATTGAGATGTAACTGCCGTGAGCCCGTGTTGGACACTGAGATCAACGTCGTAGTGCGACATGGCTTGTTGACTGTATCTTATGTCTGGTCTCCATGCACCTCTCGGGCACTAGACACTGTAGAGGTATTACCTCAGCTTAGGGAATTCCATGAGAGGGGAGGGTTGCCACCCTCGTGGGGGGTCATGGCCATGAATGCCCAGGACCGACCGTCCACCCTCAGGTCTCGGGATCAACAGCAGGGAAAGCAGAAAAATGATAAAAAGTATGTAGGGTAGAGTGTTCTATAACCTCCCGACCACACGAGGGTGTGATGCATGGGGGCCATATTGTCACCATCGCCATCATCACGCCAAAGCCGAGGGGGGCGGTCTCAAAGTCGTGACATGTGTAATGATGGCTGTAGTTGTCACTGGTCCCCCAAGGGACATCAACGCATCATGCTAGTAATGTATGGTAGAATAGACTGTCACCGTGTTATGCTTGTGGCATGTCCGAGGGTGGTGTTGGTCAACCGTCCCAAAATTGACACAGAGTAGGAAGGTAGTTGTCCTGTATCACGTTGGTGATACGTGCTCTGTGACGGTGGTGACAGGGTACCTCGAATTCGAGGGGGGTGAGATGAGGACTACCCAAGTCATATTGGTGACACGAGCCAGACGGTACGAGTGGGCTGTGAGGTTGAGGACAGGGCCACGTCATGTTGGTGAGTGCGCCGGGTGGTGGTGGTGATGAGCTGCCCTGAAATTGAGGCAGGGAGGCGGGGAAAGGAATAGCCCTGCATAATGTTGGTGGTACATTAGTGGGCGTAGGGAGCTATCCTGAAGTCGAGGCGGAGTATAAAAGGCTCGAGTTATCGAGACGGCCCGTGCCATGGATGCCCTCTTTTGAGGCAGAGAAAAGGACGGGATCGAATAATCGACGCCCGATCCTATCATGGCATACACACTGTGGTAGTGGTACACATGAGTCTCTTGAAATATATACCACGTAGTGGAATACTGTTCCGAATACATACTACGCAACTTGAAATAGATAAAAAGACGATATCGTAGCATAGTCCGACCCTCAGCCTCATGTATCAGAACCATAGCTGAGATCTTATCGTTACAGATCTCAACACCCCCACCTCCAAGAAAGTGGTATAAAAAACACAACTGTGATCCCAGAATGCATAGGCCGTGGCACAGTATTGTCAAAAGTGGTGTGTGGGTGTGTCAGGCGAGGAGACGTGTGATGATGCGTATTGAGTTGAACGAAGAAAAAGAAAGTCAGATGTGTAAACTGGATCAGAGGATCACGGGCACACTACTTATTTCCCGAGCACAAAGCATCCACGAATGTGGCGAGGCTGAAATTCGAGGGTTACATGCTGCGAGAGAAGGGGGGGCCGCCGGTCCGGGGGGGGAGTTTTTGCCAGTGGTGTCGTCTTGGCCAAATGCGGCGAGTGCTCTCGATCAAGATCGGACCAGTGACTGGCACGATCGAGAAAATTCACACCATAATTTCAACAGTCTGAAGGGGCTGCAACGCAGGAGGTGGATTCCAACGCGTGGGGAAGACAGTCACGGGGCTTCCTATTGAAGACCCAAATTCTTCTGCAAGATGCAATACTATACACAGCGCTACTACTAGTAATAATAAGCCAGTAACATCAAGCCAGGGTAGTGGCAACAATTAAATCCTTGGCAAATTCATCTCGCGGAGTAATAGAACATACAAACTCCTCCGGATGCCTTTCACAGCCCCCTTACTAGTCAGCCCCGAACTAGCTCGAAATGACGGATCACTCACACGAGGAGCGAGCTTCCAACTGGGGTCGTATCCCTGACGGGAATTTCATTGCCATACTCATCTCTCGCCTTTGTGACATTGTATACGGATAAAACGGATGCGGCTACCATAAAGAGTGTCGCCTCCACAAAATGACGTCCAGGACAAATCCGCTTGCCAACGCCAAACGCTAGCGCTATAGTTGGGTCGTCTTGGAAGGTCCCGTCATCATTAAGGAACCGGTTGGGATTAAATGTCTCCGGTTCTGGATATTTCTCGGGATCATGTAGTATCGCCCTAGTATCCCTCAGACAGATGTAGGGACACACCCTGTTATGGCCTCTGACTCACCAAGCGTTCGCAAATATTATAGAACCTACCCGGAAAAAAAAATAAGAGGTGATTTACCAGGCTGCTCGGTCCAACTGTGTACAAACCTTTGGGAATGAAGAAACCTTTGTAAACGTCATCCTTGCTCGACGCGTGGGGAACACCTAATGTAGAGGTCAGAACCGTCAGATCGTTGTAATCCATTCTATCTGGAGGGAAACTGCACCCATCGGTGTCACCATTTTCCATCTTAATAGTTCTTTACACAAGGCTTCTATGTATGGAAGTCGCGGCCGGTCATCGAAAGTTGGCAATCTGTCTCTTGAGATGAGAGTGTCAAGTTCTGCCTGTGCTCGCTTCTGCACCTCTGGATAGAGAACGAGCACTAGGAAGAGAGAAGACATAGCGGACACAGTCTGAACTGTATACTTAGTCAAGCTGGAATGGAGACAATGGAATCCGCACAGTGTCTGAACCGGCTGGTGGTTACGTTGAAGTAAGCATCTCGTACTTTCATTGCAAAGGATAACTATTCACCTTGAAACATAGATCCGAGTGTTTCCTTGATAATCCCTTCCCGTATTTGGCGTTCTGAACGATTCAGCTTCTCCATCTCCTGGAGTTGTTCACGAGCAAGTGACGGCGCGGCGGTTCCCTCTCGCTGTAGCTGCATGAGCCGAGATGCACGTAGGAGATACAACTAGTGCAAACCATGGCGTTCTTCACAAAATCGATAGGCTCGTTCATCATCCTCTGACCCAGTTCCCTTCCTATCATCGCCAGAGACTCATAGTTAAACCAAGGAACCCACGAGGGGATGTGTCGCACTATAAGTGACTGTTATGAGTCACGTACATGACGATGGTGAAGTGAGCACCCATACAAAACGGGAGATGATTAACCAACACCGCTCCCGGTAAGACAAGAGGTCCCGTGATCTTTGATATTTGCACCGGAGGTATCATCATTTCGTCATCATATGCCTTCAGATCATACCCGTATGTGAGGGACATGATGAGTTTTCCTTGAAGACTACGTAGTCGTTAGTGGTCATTCGATTCTAATAAAATGGTCGCTGACAGCTTAATATGGTCACGAAAGTCATCTGGCGCTGCAAGGAGTTGGCCAAGAAATCCTCGCGTCTTTTCCTCGATTATCTGTCGATATGAAGAGGTTGCGCCGGGTCGAAGGCTGCGATCCACTAATTTTCGGCCTTCACGCCAACGTTCTTTGTGCTGGAGGAGAGCCAAGAGCCAATCTATTTTCATTCTACATAGAATCCCAGAACCATTAGTGTGAGACGATTGAATGGCAAAACTAGGACAAGCGCGCACATCTCGAAAATCGGCAACGTAGGCCTATCTGAGTATATTTCTCCACGTTTCTCAAGCAAGTCCTTGACATCGGATAGCGAGCACAGCACCACAATGACCTCACCGAAAATCTGAAGACACATCACATCGCCTGATGAACCTTTAATAGAATAGCAGTATTTCAATAGTGTCATCCAAACCATGTTTCTTGGACATATCTGCGTAAGCAGCCCAAGGTGATTGCTTCGGAACATCGAGGAGATTCCCTATTATAGGCCAGGATCGTGGACCGGGTGGATAAGGGATTCCTCTTCGTCTTCTGTGGTCTCTGAGAGCAAGGAGGAGATAAACAAGAACGGAGAGCATAAGACAGTCGATGGCCCTGATAGTTGGGACCTGCATGATTGAAAATCGCTCCATCAAAGGCGAAGACAAGATGGCGTTTATGAGGAATCGACGCGCAGCCATCAAACTTGCCCATATTAGGTCACACAGGTTACGGTAAGAGCACCCTGAACTGACGACATTCCAAGCATGAACCCGCGTCCTGGAAATTCATTGTGGTCGAGGCCTGCTACTCGGAAGCGAGAAGGTGAACCTGTGACACTTAGGGACATGGACGGCTAGCAAGCCGTTTAGTAAATGGGAACTGTAGAGGATATAGGTCGCCCCTTCCGGAGCCACAATGTGGCCATGCTGAACGCCTTCTGCGTTAGCATCGTAAGGAGCGAGCACTTTCATTGCTGTTAGCGCAGTGATTCAAATCTGTGACCCACGCGTGAGAATGCAGAGAGGATATGTAAATGGAAACCTCTTCCATGTATTCCGCTAGACACATCAAATGGAGGGCGCAAGGAAGGGAAGCGAACTGTAACCTATCTCGCTGAGCATAAAAGTCTACAGCCAGCCAATTGGAGTTCAGGGACGATCTGGTGATACAAGTCCGAAAGTTGTATTCTGCCAGCTGGCCAAAGTCGGACTGCGTCCGAGACCCAACCTTATACACGCATTTCTTGATGC